>JAKMXJ010046030.1:0-10108 GCA_029339935.1 Anguina tritici
ACACTAAAAGTTGACTTGTTCAGAAAAAGTTGGCCAAAAATTGACTTTGTGCCTTAGTCCCCCAAGATAAACACCTTATTTCGAGGTTTATACCCGTATTTAACCATGTTTTCATTGCTGGAACTTTGCAAAAATAGTCCCTTATGCATCTACTCTACTATATATAAAATAAACTCATTCTAAATACATTTTTCGACCTAAAATCCCAGGAAATCAATATTTTGACCTGAAACCTTGCATCACTAATCAACTTTGGACGGCGAATCAAAAAAAATTAATGAAAAATTTTAAAAAATTCCGTACAATTTTCCCACTAAAAGCGCCCTTTTTCGGGGGTTTTTGCTTTCGGGACCAATAAAGTGGCATTTTTTGGCACAACACGGTTTTCGTAGTGGGGAAAGTGCGATCTTAGCTATCGAATGACTATAAATGTGTTTTGGAGCCAATTGCTGGAAAAAGATTTTCGGTAATAGAAGGGGTATACTAAGGGATTTTTGAGTAAGGGGGTACTCATAGGAGGTTCTTTTGTTGTATTTTTAGTCTGAGGGGCTTATAAGGAAACTTTTTACGCGGAAGATGACAAGGAAGTTACTTTTTTGAAATTTCGTCAGAAATTTGGATTTTCGGATCAAAAAGAGGTAAAAATTAGGAAAAATTCCAGAAATTTTTCGAGGAATACTTAAAACTTTTGGGCGGCGTCAAGGTACAAGGTACCACAAGAAAACAGGGTACCACAAGAGTACGCGGTAGAGGGTACCGTCTGGGTACCGTCAAGTTGCGAGGTACATGGTGCTGTCAGGGTACTGGGTACATGGTACTGCCAGGCCCATGTTCAGGGGTCATATGAACGACTTTCAGGGGTCATGTGAACGATGTTGAGAGATGTTTATCTTGACCATGTTTAGGGGTCATCTTGACTATGTTCAAGCCCCCTGCGCTCCCTTCGGGTGCGCAGGGGGCTTGGGTTGAGATGCGCATACACACATATCTGAGACATAAATCACTCGGATTCCGATTTAACATACGCCCGACTTAACATACAGTTCAATTTTAACGTACGCCTGCTCTCCGTTTCAACCAATAAATTAACGTATGACTTAACATAAACCCTCCAAATTCAAACAAAAATTTGAAATTTACAGCCGTTCCAACACGAAAATATTTTGTATTGTATCCTTCATAATTTCATTTAGTTTTTATTCGTCCTCATTTTTTGTCTCGATTTATGTATTTCGTTTGATTTCAGTGATGGTTACTCCAAGCAAAAAGCGGTGCGCAATTACCCTCGGCACCGAAAGGAAGATCATAACGGCTTCCGAAGCTAGAGCATAGGAGAACTGGGAAATAAATTCGATCTGCCAAAGGCAAGTGTGCAAACAATTTTAAAGCAAGGGAAAAAATTCTCAGGGCAATCGATGTAGTTAGGGAAGCAAAGCGGGCTCATCATCTAAAATTGGCAAGAGGTTCTGTATCCACTACTGACGCCATCTGCTTAAAGAACGGATCGCAGCAATCGAAGATGAAAGGTAGTATAATCCAAATTTTCTCAAGTTGCTTCAATTTGTTAAACAGTTGTTAGATTGTGCGTAGGCAAAGACAATTTCGGGTTGTTTCCGGAAAGCCTGGATAGTGACGAATGAACAGATTTGCTTATTATTTTGGTGGAATTGGAAACATGTATAAAAATTTTGCCTCCAGAAGTTATGCCATTAGAGACAGCAGGTTATGAATTTCAATGCTTCTCTGACTTTGTTGGACAATGTCCAACAAAGTCAGAGAAGAGATGAGCATTGTTTGGGCTCAACTGCAGGAACTAGATGAATTGTCAATTTGTGTCTCCATAGAGAGCTACTTGGCTATCGATGACCAATTAATTTTGGAAACCGATGTGGAAACCGGTGTGGCACCTACTTTGCAAGAAATCTCAGAGAAATTTTCTAAGGCTGAAGTGGAATGTGCCGATGCAGAAAGCGAGACCACAAAAAGCGAAATTTTTTACCTTGGTCTCCAAGGCAAATCGAAAAAATTTCTTCGAATTTTTTGTAAATAAAAGCGTTTCCGTGCCTAACCAGGGGTCGAGAATTACGATTATGAGGTCGGTTGGCTCTTGCGTCGACAAAAATTTTGAGCTAGTTGGAAGGTGGATTCTAAAGTGTTACCGATTTAACACACGGCTGGGGTCGGTCTCGACGCCGTATATTAAATGGGAATTAACTGTAGATACAAATTCCAGATCTTATGTCTATTTAAGGTATTCAGGTATCCTCTTAGATTGGTTTACCTTAGGGGACCAGGTCAAAAAGTCATTTGTACTCAATTTTTAAAAATTTTTTATCCTTATTATCTGTGCGCGCATCTCTAATCCTTCAAACGCAGAATGCCCCTTCGACAGCATCGGAGGTTTGCAGGCTTGAGTTGAGATTAGAGATGACGAAATGCCTCCAGGGTGGGTTTCAGGTCAGGGTTTTTTAACTAAAAATTTCAGGCTCAAGGCCAGGGTTTTCAAAAGAAAATATCAAAAAAAAACTATTTAGACTTACTGCCTTTTCTTTGTCCAAAACTTTTCCCACTTGAAATTGTCCTCATCCAGCACCAGCATGACCACTTCATCCCCTTTGAACTGGTATATGACAGCCTTGGAAGAGAGATTAGTGTATTTGGCATCTTTTTCCACGGGCAGACAAGGATGAATAGAACTGGAGCTGTCGTCTGAGTCAAGCCCACCTTCGTCATCAATCTCATAGTTGAAGCCTCTGCTCCTGCTAGATGCTGGTTTAGAAGTGTAGGAGGAAGCAGAGGTGGATGGCCTGTCAGCATCTGGACCCATCCAGGAACTGCCTGAAGAAGAAAGGGTACTGCTTTTAGTTGCTGTCGAAGGCAGCTTTTGAGAGCCATCTTCATGCATGTCCACATCATTGGCGATTGCTCGCATTTGGTCCGAGGTGTAGGAGGCCTTCGAGGAAGAGTAGGTGGGTGCAAGAGAGTAAGACGAACTAGGCCTTTAAAATGTTGATTTTAGCTTTTCTAAATCACTATCCAATGAATTTTTTTACGACCAAACAAATAAAACTGGCCAACAAACAACAATGGACAAAATGTTTATACAATTGAGAGGTCACTATAATATCCGCTTTCGGCATCTTCTTCTGCATCCATTTATCGATTTAATGGCAACCGGAGAAAAACGGCTTTTAGAAGCTTTTGTCGCGCGAAAAAACTGATTTTTTCTGGATTTGTCGCGCGACAAGAACGGCCTTTTCCGGTATATGATCTGGTGTGTTTAACTAGAATGAAAAACAGATAGAAGTTGGAAAAAGCTGCTCTTCTGACTCCAATTGTCTCGTGCGAACTTGTCGGAACTCTTCTTCTTGCCTCTCCTCGTGTCTTAAATCTGACAGTTGAAAAGATGCAAGGATACAAAGAAATGACTATCTCAAGACACCATGCCTAACCAATTCTTCCTCGTCCATGTGATCTTGAATGACCTTACTGCGATCAGGCTTACTCCCTCTGGAGAAATGGCCCTTGTACTGTTTATTCCAAGATACTACTGCGATGTTGGAAAACTGCCTCTGCAGGAAAATATGCTTGTTTAAAGGGAAAGGCGCTGGACGGACTTGGATTGCTTAACTCCCCCGATAGATGTAATTCTTTTGAAAATAGTCTAGGAAAGCTAAGAAAGACACTTACACAACAATGGTCGCTCAAATAATTTAAGCTTCCTTGTGATCAATTGGATGTCTTGCAAAATAGCTGACTTCATCGTTGTCTGAATCGCTGAACATCTTTGACGGATGTATAACAAATACATAAATATTGTAGAAAGAGACAGATAGCGGTTAACAAAAAAACGCTTTTGTTGGACGAAAAATCAGGAAAAAAGCTGTTTTTGCCGCGCGAGAAAAACGTTCAAGAACCGTTTTTGTCCGGTTGCCGATTTAGTACATGGTGTAAAGAAAGTAAATTTTGGAAAATGGAGTTGTAAGTGGAAGTGAAAAAAGATGCAAAATATATGGAAGTGGAATTCGATTGCACCCCTGACCCCGTTATATCGAGGCATGACCTTATATTTATCGTAAACACAACAGAAGAGTAGGAAAAGAGTACTGAAGTAATTAATTTATTTCTAATAACAACTCAATTCTACAAACGGCAATACGTGCAACTAGCCGATCGAACAGGGATCCACTGATGGAACAAACTGAAACAAGGTGGACTTTTTGGAGGCTCAGTGTATTCGACAATTCCGTGGGTGGCTAGAGGAAAAATTGAAGAAGGTCAAACTGCGCGCTGAGCAAGACGCCACTTCTAGAGCTTTGATCATTGATCCAATTCCGCTCAGTGTAATCGAAGGATCACTACAACAGTTCCGTAAGGTTGGTTGGATTTTTTCCAATTCATGATGATCGTTGGCTCCTAGGAACAGAATCTCAAGCGCACGACGCCCGAATCTATAGCAGAAGAGGTCAATGAAGAGGAGGAAGCTCTGAAAGAGTCGAATTAATATTTGCATGTACCTATCCAGGAAGCAATAGATCTATTTAAGTACCGGAACAGCAAGAGGGAAAAATGTCCGCACCTCACTTATCTGGTCACCAAGTTCGACAGCTTACCAGCGTGTTCTGAAGAGAGTGAGCGTCTGTTCTCAACAGCTAGCTACATTGTCAATGATCTGAGAGAATTGGCAAAAGACTTAAAAAATTGGTTAGAAAATTTATCCTTGGCCAAGTTTATTACAAATCTTTTGCAAACTACTCGTACTGCTGGCATTACCACTAAAACGGTGTAATAAGCCAGGCGGAGGTTCTCAGCCATAAAACAAGAGTGTGAATTTACTTTTTCTTTGATAATTCTTTTTTTTGTCTTTGTTTCGGCTTTGCTTTTGTCTTTGATTATATCAGATGGTATACCAATGCGTAAATTATTGTCTTTTCGAAGTGCAAGGTAAAGAAGAGCGTCACCTTGTTCTAGAGATCGTGACTCTTATCTTTGTGCGCAAGTCAATCGCTCCGAAAAACCTGCAAATGCTCCTCTTTTTCGCAACATAATCTCCCTTTATGTAATTTTTAATATAAATGTAAGCGATAGAGTTGGAATAAAATGTTATCACCCAGCCGTCTACTCTTGACTTCTAGAGACCTTTTTTGAGTGCCGAAAAGTTCCGAATTCCGCTTTCCGGACTTTTTCGTTCCCTTTTCCGTATTCCGTTTTCTGAAATTTCATGATAATTTCGAACCCCATTTTCTGAAATCATGAGTGCCAGTTACAGGACACCCCCGGCTCGCATCTCGCAGTGTGACCAGAGTTTTTTTTTCGAATTTTAAGAGTACCTGATATTTCAAACTACGACCGGGTAAATGAGAATTGTTCAAGAATAAAAATTTGAAAATGAATACCAAAATCTTCTAAAAACAACTAACATTGAGGTCTGGTCATTTAATGGTGTCAATAAGTCGATAATCTGCCAATTGACCGTGCCAGCATCTAGACTAACATCACACATCAAACTAACCACCACATCCTTATCTCCAAACTTTTTGATTGAGGGTTGAGCTAGCTTCCTCCGGGGGTCCCTAAGAAATCCTATTCTTGGTACGATGTAGACATTGGAGGCGTATTTTTCAGGTTGGAATCTGAAGCCAAATTGGAACTGAAAACAATTGTCATTATTAAAGGTGTAAAAGTTTGGCACTCTCAACAACTACATCCTTCTATGTATTTGCTACAAAGGTAAAAGAAAAGCAGAAGAATAAAATATTTACGAAGAACATATAAGCAGAGCTCTTCAAAACAAAGAACTGCCTTACCAGTCCAGCTGCTGCATCAATGGGTTTTAACAAAGCACCCAGTTTCCGGCAGGAGATAGCCATCTTAATTCCATTGTAATTTGCACAAATAGAGCTGCAAATATTACAATGTAAACATGCAAATTTTTTGCTTTAAATACCAACAAAGGAAAACTTACATGCAGAAAAATTCCACACAATCGCCCAGTTGAAGTGCAGCTGCCCCTTGGTCAATGATCTTAGCTACTGCTAAGGTGCTTGTAGATAGCTGTGAACCATCCCTTTCATGGGCTTTGACAGGCAATTCTAGGATAACACAGCTGCCACCTTTGATTTGGACCACTAGGCCGTGATGAGCACACCACTGGCCTAGGATGCAGGAGTAACTGTCCTGAAATATATGGGTAAAGCGACATTTGGCCATGTTCTTTTTTCAGAATTTTTGATATTTTTCAATAAAAGTATTCATTTTTGATAGGAATTTCTTATTCTGAGGCTGTCCAGTAAACAAAATGTCCTCAGAAATGAGAATCCGAAAAGACAATTTCAAAAAGCTGCTTGGTGTCCAAGATATGACCACAAGTTGGATGGACATTGTTTCAAAATGACAGTAGTCCTATGTTTGGTCATATCCGCAATTAACACGGGGAAGACGAAATATAAAGTTGGTACTAAATGATGTAGAATTTCATGCTGATTCTCATGGTACACTTGGTTTGGTAAAAGCTATTTGTCAAGTGAAGAGTAATAATCCGTTATAATTTAGGCCTTTTCGGGGGTCTTAAAATAGGAGTCATATTGTTCTTTTGGTCATAATTTTTTATACAACCCTTCTTTCGTTGCGCTTTTTTCGGTATTAGATACCCATTGATCGCAATTTCTAAGCAATTCTCGTTTGCTTACTTAATATAAAGAAATATGGAATAAATTTAGGAAAACTCGAAATCATAGGATATTCTGAAAATGCTTATTTTTGGGAATTTGCCATATAAATGCTCATTACGCTCCGCTAAAACAAAAACACTTTATTATAAAAGAAAGAGCAGAAAAAACTGCGCCGAACAGTGCTGATGGATTTTAATAAAATAAATTAGCATGTGCATAAAAAGCTATCAAAAAGATTTTCTTTTTGGAATCTTTTATGAAATTTAGTAATACTTTAATATATGATAAAATACAAGTAATCAATAGAAACACTTGACACAGTGTCAAGGTGCATATAATCGTAACAGTTCGCTCTAACAAACAAGGCCTCCGAAATGATTTTGTCAGCAAGGAAGTCTCTTATCAATGAAACTAAGTATGTCTTTGCCATTTTTTGCCAGGTACTAGGCGCTGACCTATTAAACTGAAATTTAACATTTGAGATGCTTTTCTTGTTTTCCAAGATTTATAGGTATTTGCATGACTGAATGACGTGGCATCGATGAATGCTTGGGTGTTTACATCAAGTTCGGCAAGAGAGTGACAACGCCAATCTAGGTGATCGTCGAATTTGTCTATACAATCTAACTGAACAATTGATGAAGCAGCAAACGCAAAGACGAAGTCAGGACACGCATTTTACTTATATGGAGTATCAGAAAATATCAAGCGCTTACGTCAATTTATAGAAACGGACATTGGACCGAAAACAACCCTGCATCGTTGCAAAAAAAGAAGTCACAATCTCCGAATGTACGAGGTATCACTTCAGATTATTATTTTTCGACTTTATATGTCATTTTATAGACTTGTAAACGTGATGTGTGCATAAACGACATCGTCGACAAGACCACTTGCAAGGAGTGATACAGCCTCGAGTGTGTACCATTAGCAAATCCACTTCCTAAACGGCTTCATACCCTAATTACCCCATCTTGTATTCTATCAAGACTTAGTATGGACCATTGTGCACTTTCCTTTTTTATAATTTGTTAAACGGCCACGTCTATGTAAAATCAATATCAAAGTTGAGAAAATCAGTCATGCAAAAATTAACAAAACAGCTGCAAGGGCGCTCGAGTTGTAGTACGCTACTGCATTTTTTCATTGACGCAAAAATTCGAGGAGCAATTTAAGAGTACACTTAAAGTGTGCAACAAGCGTTCACTTGTTTTAAAACTCTTCAACTTACTGAATAGGTTTTTACATCAGCAACTGTGACAACTTGCTCACTAGTTATCACATGACCCAGTTTTTGATACATCCTTGAATGAGGTGGGAGGATCTTTTCAGTAGTTCTTAAGAAAGCTGTTTTATAAAAAAATATTGTAAGAAATGAACTCACACAGAAACCCAGGCTTCATAAATCACTCCTGGCTGAAAACGATGTCTGCTCAACAACAAATCAGGACCAGTTGGTAGAAGCCTGCTGGTGGGATCAGCATTTGTGAGTGGCAAAGTGAAGATAACACTGGAATTAAAGACAGGAGAGTAGACCACCAGCTCGTTGCAGTGCTTGTAGCTCAATTCTAAGTCAGCTTCGAAGGAAGGCGGCACGACGACAGGCAATTTAATCTGAAAACCGAATAAAAAACACAAATGAAGCCACTATTTTTGTTAAAATGTCATCATGACACCTGAATTTCCTCATTTTTCTTTCTCACTTCCAAAGGAGATGGCAGAGGAACTAGCTTTCTGACATGATCTTTCGATGCAGAATGTTCTTCAAAGAATCGGCCAACAGTAGTATCACCGTCGATGGACGAAGAAAATATGGCATCGCTTGGTTCGAGGTCTTCCTCGTGAAGCGGATCGAAGAACAGCAGCCGAAAATTTCCATCCCACCGTCGACCAATGCAGAGGGCAGTGTTTGATGTTACAGTTTCCGAATTTTCACAAGAGTTAGCTGTCATCAAAGCACCTGAAGCAGAAAAAGACATACAAATAAAAATTTTAGAGTGTTTTGAAAGGAATTGCAGCAAAAAACGATAACAGAACTGTAAAAATGTTTTTTTGAAAAAACAGAGATTGTTATCTAAAAAACATGTATGCAGGCGTAGAGAGCAGTTGCAGCAAATGATTGTCTAGGACAATGACGCTGCACATATATAGTGCTAACCAATAAGCTCATTCAAAAATAGAAAGCTAAAGTATTAAAGAATTTAAAATTGCGGGAAACCAAACATCTTTTTAGCTAAAATATATTTTTTCTTCAAACATTACATTGAAATTAGAGATGGAAACAGGATTTTCCAAGGTTTTGTAAATTAGTCTTTTTAGAATGGTTTCAACTCTATTTCAGAGCTGAAAATATTTTTCCGAAACTTGCTTCCAACTACTGTTAGATGTTCCTAGACCTTTTTTCTTCTCTACAAAATTTATTGAACACTTTTTTTAACTTTAGAATTTTAGAAGCTAGAAGTGTCTAACTCTGTATGGGGTTATTTTAACGCAAAAATAACCTAGTAAAGGGTTAGGCCTTCTATTTTTTCTGAAATTCTAAAGTTTTTCAAAAAGCGTTTAATACGTTTTGTAGAGGAGGAAAAAGGTCTAGGACTCCCAAGTTTTCAGCTCTGAAATACAATTGAAACCATCCTAAAAACTTGTTTCGATATCTATCTAAAATTAAATATTTAATTAAACCAATGGAGAGCTTAACTATTGGGTTGAACCACCACTTCGGATGATTATTTCTTTCGGTCGCTCTCCAATAATCTTCAATGAGCATTGTTCAACAATGACGCGGAACTCCTTGGCTCGATGGATGCTTCGAGGGTCTCCCGGCGGATTCCTTCGAAAGATGCACTGAGAAACTTGTTGAAAGATAAGAAGAAGTCGTTGATAATGAAGGAGAATATAAGGCCCATGGATGCGTTACCTTGCTTTGTTTTAGAGAAACACTTTCAACACGTTAGAAAAATGGTTCGACCCAGAATTTCAATCTATGGAGAGTTTCTCCGTCAGAAAAAATTTTTACAAAGAAAATACAATGCTATTTTAGTAATCAACGGAATTGATATATTTCTAAAATTATTTCATAAAAAATATCCTGGTTATCGATACCTGCAAAATACCAAAAACCTACAAAATAATTTCTAAAAAATTTTTAAACTTCTGCGAAAATTTTGTAGGTGTTTTGTAGGAGCTGCATTAAAGCCCACTTTAATGAACTTTCTCTTGGGACTGAGAGAACAGTTGTTCAGCTGAATCTCCTCTACAACATTTCGGCGCTGTTCCATCCTAATAAGGACGCCGAACTTAAAAAAATAGTCAAGCTCAAGCCTGTCTGACGTTGTCAGATGGGATGAGCTAGGTATCTTAGTCGGCTAGTCGAACTCTTTTCAAAAATTTGTATATTTTGATGTAGCAATGGCCATTTGTGTTAGAGCTCTTTTATT
>JAKMXJ010046113.1:0-12385 GCA_029339935.1 Anguina tritici
AAGGATCAACAAATTGCCGGCCAAATGGGAAGCTGTTCTTGAGGTGGACGGAGAATATGCGCCGGAGTAGCTTTCTATCAATAAACATCATTATGAAATAATTTTTAATGCATACATATTGGTCAATGAAATAAACGATGATTAATTATGCGCCAATCTAGTAAATAATCCTATTTAACGTCTTAAAATTTGTTTCCAACCTTTTATCAATATTGTCGTCTGTTGTTTTTTCTTTTCAGTCAATAAAGTTACTTCATTATCCATTTACTCTAAATTACTTAAAAATACAACAATTGAAAAGGGCGATAGGCGCTACTAAAGCTAGTAAGTATACATTTCAAATATCATAACCTTGGGATGACTATTACAAATTTCCCAGCATGTTTTCAACAAAATTGCTGAAAAAGCAATTGTAGAAAACATTTAAATCAAAAAATAAAAATACCCAAGAAAACAATGTGGCCAAAAACCACATGAAAATCCATAAAAAATACAGCATATGGCTAAAAGGCCACATAAAAGCCTCAAAAATGTTCGAACAGGGAAAAAGCCATGTGGCCTCTCTGGGGATTTTTTATTTTCAAAATTAGCTCTAAAAGTGCAAAAGCCACGGATGTGACTTTTTCACCATATCTGCGGAATCAGAGCCTTTTGGGAGTGTCCGATTTAGACAGCCCCTCGAAATTTGAATATTAGTGCATTATGGGTGAAAAGTTTCAAATAGTTTTCTTCATCTACGTGACTTGATTGAGATCCTAGGAACTTTTTTTGTCAAGTTCTTCTAAAATAAAATGGGGGATCGATAAAAGAATAAATTCCGTACAGTTAAAAATTACAAATTTAGACTCTCTTATACAAAAGTTTGGCGGAAAACCCCAATTTTACAAGTAAAAATGCCAGTTGTTTTCTTAAAACGATCTCTAGTTTTTAGAATTTTGATTGTACAAAAATCAGTCTGACATATTTATGACCTAGTCTCAACATAGTCTCAAAAAGCTAGGTTGTCAAATGAACAAGTCGGTGCCAATAAAGCTTTTTCTGGATGAGTTGTTCCACCAGAAGAGAATCTCTTGTTCAAGCAATTGGAACCGAAATCGAATCTCGAATTTCTACAAAGAAACTAGGGAAATCCTGTCCTGATTCACAGAGACGGCCTCTTATATTTTATTCGGATTTGCTCTAATTGACATTTTTAGGATTTTAGAATGCACGCGTCATGAAAAAATTAACCCTGCCATTTAGAGCACCTGCATAAAACTTTCTATTGCGCAGAATCAAGAAAATGCTCTCCAATGCGGATTAGAATTACGAATGGTAAGTACAACAAACAGCTGAAGAAACATCATAAACATTTGACAGATCCAGTCGAGTTAAAGAAGAACGTAATGGAGCATCAAGCAAAACAAGCTGCTTCACAGAATCCAGAGCAAATTATTATAACTTTTTTGCTTCTATCTATCAAATAGAGGAATAATACATGCTGCCATGAGAGGTGCAAACAAGCCAGTTATTGCAGTGAGCAACACAAAGGCTTTAAGGAAATCACTTGAGAAAGAGGCTAAGCTCCTTGAGTTTTTAAATTTCCACCCATACTATACGCCTTTTGTCTGGAAACAGCTGGGCTATCAAAACGAAAAAAGTGTTCTGGCAAATCTGCAGCTCCAGTGGCTGAGCTTTGAAAATGGAGAGCCCTTTGCTATTTACGATCTTAGAAAGGAGGATATCAACCGGTCTTCTATCCTCGAATTTTATACTGCAGGTTTGTTTTAATGGAAAGTCGCCTGCTGTAAACTTTTTCTTAAGCTCTTTTAGAAGTTAGTCCAAGCTAAAAAAATTGAAACAGATGGTAAATTCAAGACAAGGCCGCGCAACGGGGAACAAGTCTTTACTATACACATGTGAATCAACAATCACTGTGTCCCAGCTGTGGCAGTCATCATGTCAAAGAAGAATCGTGTGTCATATCTTGTTGTGCTTCAAAAACTTAAAAAAACGATTTTAAAAACTCGTCAGAACCCGAGCAAAAACTAATGGTACTGCAAAACTTATCACTGTTCCCCAAAAAGGAATTCGTAAAAGAGATGAGAAGAAAAATATTTTTCGCCACAATAAAAGTAACGCGCCATTATTGTTTCAAGCTCCGAAAATCCAAGCCCAATACAAAAAAAGATATTCATTATAAAATACATTTGAAGAATCAAAACATTTATCTCTCAATTTTTTCATATCGAATAAATGGTTTTACAAAAACACATCATATAGAAAGAGAATAAAAGTAAGATCAAAAACATATAGATCTCATAGAACTGTCTCTATTCTTCTGGAAAGGGACCGGCCAGCACTTTCTTGATGAATGCTAAAAAAAGTTTGCTGGTTACTAAAAACAAGTGTTTAGCCAAAAAGGCTATTCCCACCTTCATAGTTGACCAGACCTTCGCTGTCTTCCGCTCCCTTCAGCAATTCGTCGGCCTCCTCTGTTGTCAACCGCTCTCCCAAAGCCAACAAAATGTGCCTGAGCTCGGCACCGAGGATCTTGCCACATTCCTCCTTGTCGAACACCTTCAGTCCTTCAACCTGAATATTTGTTTGAATTAATAAATATGGTTGCTGGAATAACAAATAATTGCAGCAATGCTTACAAAGTCGGCATAGTTTCCAGTCTCCTGAAAAATTGACTGTAAAAATTAACTTTTCATTTTATTATTTAGCTACCTTTTCCTTGGTCAACTGCTCGTAGATTGGCATCCACTCTTCGAAAGTGATGCGCTTCTCGCCTTTGCGCTTGTATTCCTGTCCAGATGCCTTGGTGACCATAGCGTTGGTGGGCTTCAAGCCGGCAGCACGAACTACATCTCCGATTTGGGTACCGTCAATCTTGCCGTCCAACTCCTCGTCGTAGAGGTTGAAGATCTCCTTGAGCTCTAAAACAATATTTTTAAAGCAGAATTTAAAACAAAAGCTAGGCAAGCTAATTTTACTGCTAGCTAGAATGATCTTTTTTGGCGAATTGTGAGCTACAGGAGATTACAACAGACAAGCTAATTGCGAAAAATAAATTTACTCTAGTCTAAAAAGGACTCTAGATCAGATTTATCAGCAAAAATGAATAAAAACTATAAGCTACAGGTGCAATGAATAAAAAATATAAGCTACAGCTGCAACTGTAACTTGGAGAAGCGTGCAAAAAACCGACCTGCTGCAGAAGGCATTTTTTCCGGAGGCTGACGCAAAAGTGTTTAGGGAGGAATGAAAAATAAAGTTTGAAGCACTGGAGTGGTGAGGTTTAAGCAGGAAGAGTAGGAGGAGGAGTTGTTGAGCAGGAGCTGCAACAGCAGACAAGAAACAACTCAAGTGGTGGGAGTAGGAGTAGATCTGGCTGGAATAATAGGAATGGCTGCTGTTTAGCTTGTTCCTACCCAGCCAGCCATCTATATAACATCAACCGCCAACTACTCCTACACCCAACAACAGTTGGCTTTGATCAGCTAAAGATAAAGGGGATCTGACTAGCTCAAAGTTTTGCCTCTAATACATACATAAAAGCCGTGTGCGAAATGGATCTAGTAGAAAATCGATGGACGAGAAGGGGTTAGACAGATAGTCCTTTTAATCCGCTGCCCTATCCAGACACATGCTTTGGCTTAGGCTTGGCTGAAAAATTAGTTAGAGAAAAGAAAATTACCAAAGACAACAAAGCAGATGAAAAGAGCCGGACTTTTAAACCCAAATCAGAACAAAAGAGAAGACCAGTGCAGAAGGACGACATCAAAGCCGATGAAGAGAGCCAAATTTTGGAAGAGAGCCTGAAAGAGATGTACATGCCTGCTGTTATTGTTGTTAATTTATGTTTGTTCTAAGTGCAGTGAAGAGATTGGTATGTGTATTAGATAGCTAGCTTCTTTCTTTTTGCTGCCTAGACGAACGAATGCAAGAGAAACTTTGACGGAATAGCTTGTAAAAAGTGATCCACACCTTTGGAAATTTATAGAGGAGTTTGGATTAGGAAGAAGAAAAAATATAGTAAAGAAAAACAAAAAGCATGCAAGTTTTGCTTGAAGAAACAGGGTTTCTACGAAAATTTTTGAGAATACAGCGTGCACAATAATTATGGGAGCATCTTATTCGGTATATCCATGTATCTGAATATTATTGGACTCATTTTTTATTTTCTGTCGTATAGTATTCTTGATGTTGTTTGTATCTTTCTTGCTATTTTCTTTTGTTTCGGATTTGTAAAGCTGATGCATTGGATCAGTAAAAATCCTCCCAAATTCATCAAAATGGACATCAGCAAAAAGAAGCCTGGTCAGTGGCCAAATCTCGTCAGCTGATCTCAACTCACAGGATAATGCTATTTGTGGAATTCTTGAGGCTGCAATTTATGGAAAGAAATTCAAGTCGATGGGTGAATTGAAAGCTGCTCTTCGTCGCGCATGAAACCAAATCAACGTGAAATCTCAGCTTCCAGCTAAACCATCCAGGTAAACCAACCCAAATGTAGCCATGATATTTGTATCATGTGTTATGAGTCAAAACGGGGTACAGGATGCCGAAGAATTATGGAAAGTTCTTATTCGGTCCGTGTGACTGAACTTTACTAGCCTTGCTTTTTCTGCTGTTGTATTTTATCATTACTGAAATTCTTTTGTATCTTTTAGCTATTTTCTTTTTGTTTCATGTACCTTTAAGCCCGGTAAAGATAAACGAACAGAAATGAACCAGCAAGGGTGTACCATCGGATGTACCAGTGAAGAAGCCTGATCAGTGGCCCCCAGCAATTCACCTGATCTCAATCCGCTGGATTATGCTATCTGGACATTGAATTTATCGAAAGAAGTTCAACCCGATAAATACATTGAAAGCTGTTTTTTGTCACGCATGGAACCGAATCTCGCCTCCGCTGTGGATAACTGGCCCAAAAGACTCTGCGCATGTGTTCAAGCCGATGGTAGCCTAGACGAAGTTTGAAATTTAAGCTCAAATTCGATGCACTCTTATTTCGTCTTTTAACTTTGAATAAACGAATATTGAACATAGCTACGGAACAATACAAGCAAAAAAGTGTCCATAATTTTCCACACCCTGTATTTGAGCATGTTAAACAAGATAGATTAAAAAAGAATTGGACAATGCAGAGAAATAAATCATGATAATTTATTTGGTAGAAAATTATCTTATAACATATGATAACATAATATAACTTGTCCTAAAGAAACAGGTCAAAAAAATAATCTTTTTATTAATTGAAAACAATCTTATATCGGGAAGTTTGAATAAAGTGTGATGTCTTCCTACTTTTTTTCGATAAAACTATTATTTGTTCTTGACGCAATAAAAGACGGAAAACTGTGCCTTTAGGAATAGAAAGTACGTGATTTTACACAAAAATAAGACTGCTAAAAGCATCATATTATTATTTTTTTGAGATGATGTTTACTTTTTCGGACAAAATAAAAGAAAAATTTATTGCGGGTCCGAATCCCAGAAAGAAACCTTTCCATTTTTAAATCTTTTTTTCAGGCGATAATAAATATAAAAAAGTGCACATATATTTTTTTAGTTCGTTTTCTTTGCCGCCATCTATCTAATATTAATTTTTTTACACACCCAAATCACCTAGACTTTATGTGATCAAGACTGATTACAGGTACAACAACACTGTTGAGAATTTCAATTTTTAATGTAGTTTAGCAGAATTACCATATTCTCTCTAATTGTTCTCCATGGGGAATAATTTTTCAACATGCCCCCTCTGAAGTGGGTGGTAATTATAGAGTGGGGAATAATTTTTTGAGAGCGCCAGAAAAATGTCTGCACTTGCTCAAACAAAATTCAGTAAACAAATACTGCAACTACTGACTTCTCTTTCAATAAACCTTTTGTCTCAAAAAAGGCCATTAAAAATTACGCATTCTCAATTGTTTGCGAAAAATGCCAATTTACACTGGTTAGCAAGATCGGGTACAGTAAAGATGGATAAAGTTGCCTAGGGTGGAGAATAATTAGAAAAATGAGAATAATTTTTCACAGCGTCCCACTCCCCAATTTCCGCCCTTTTTGAAATTTGAAACAAAGAGTCTAAAATTCCGCCCCTTTTTGAAAATTTAATCGAATGGGCATTCAAACTATCCTACCCTACCCAAAATGATGTGGGGAATACGGTTTGACTGGACCAAAACACCAGTTTTGATCACCAAAACCCTTCAACTCGGAGTTACCCATCCCTGCATGCATCCACCTGAAGGGGGGATGGGAATGGGTATTCTGGAAGGTTTTGGTGGTCGAAACCGGTGTTCTGATCCCTTCAAACCATGTTCCCCACATCATTTTGGGTAGGATTGGATATTTTGAATGCTCATCTGATTAAATTTTCAAAAGGGACGGAATTTGAGAAAAAAGGAGCGCAAATTCGGACCTAAATATGAAAAAGGGACGGAAACCCACTTAAAGCCATACGGTATATTCATTTGATACGCAAGCACCCCAAAAGTTTGTTTCAAAGCAGTTTTTGTCTCACACCGACTTTTTTATACCAATAAATACAAAAAATAGCTCTTCTCTCTTTGTGTGCGTTCATTTGTTTAATTCGATGTCAGTGCTAAGAGTAAGAGAGCATATACATTTTGACCCTTTGTTCATCCGTCTTCAGCTTTAGCGATAGTAAGTAGCTACACAAAAATTGAATTTGCATTTTTATGTTTTCTGTCAATTCAGCTCTTAGGCATCAGAGAAACTTTTCCGATCCATGTTCGGAAATTCTTATGTATTGATTATTGTGTTCACCTCATTTCAATCGTTTAAATTCCAGATGAATTCGTCACCTCACACTCAGACTTCTTCCATGAGCAACAACGTGATAGGGATGCAGCAACAACAGCAGGCTTTCCCCGCTCCAATCATGCAGGGTATTCCCCGAGCTTATGCGGCAAACCAGGTAAATTTTTGCTGATCTTTTCTGTAACTACATATACAACTATTTTAGGAATTTCCTCTAAAAATTGTTGTGAATGCCAGGTAATAATTTTTGCTAAGCTGAAATTCATATTTTTAACCGTATTTTTTTTATTTTTAGATATGTGGGTGCTATCATCGGACATGGGGGCAGCAACATCAGAGATATTTCCAAGTTCTCCAAAGCCAGATGTGTGGTCGACACCAACAACTCCACATATGATGAGAGTGGTAACCCCGAGAAGCTAATATGGATCACTGGCCAATTAGACAATTGCTCGAAAGCTTGTCTAAGAATAATGCAAGTGGTTCAGAAGGAGAGGGAAAAAGACAAACCTACTGGGTAAAGATCTAAGGTGTTATTATTACAGAGCTGAAATCGAGGTTTGACCAATTTTTTGGATGTTTCTAGCTCTAAAACGTACAAAAATGTGTTACTTTTTGTCGAAAAGTTTTTTCAAGAAAAAAATATTGAGTGAAAAGAATTTTAATTTTTTAAGTTGTGATTATCAAATCCCCCTTACCCATTGCAAACAGGGGGCATTATCTGGCTTTAGGGGCGAAGCGAGCAGCACCCAATCGAACCATTGCACCCAAACTGTTAACAAACCGAAACTTTTGGCTTGGGTTTTTGGCTTTTTTTTGAGGTGGGCTGCACTATTAATAGATTGGGTGTAATAGTAGGGGTGGGTGTTGCTGAAAATAAGGCATTCCCGAATGAAATGAAAATGAAAATTTTTTTCATTTAAAATTTTTTTCTCTTAAAAATTTTTTTCCGACAAAAAATAACACGTTTTCTGTACGTTTTAGAGCGGGAAACATAAAAAAGTGGCCAAACTTCGATTTTGGCTCTGTCAGGAATTATACATTCCTGTCAAACTAAGTTCTTACTTGGCTTTTTCCAATTTCGCTTTTTCAGCTCCCAGTCCACCCCCTATAACTCAGTGGAATTGAAAATCCGGGTGCCTAACCAGCTTGTTGGGCGTCTCATCGGAAAACAGGGTGCTTCAGTGAAGAAGATCATGGAGGAAGCCGGTAACTTTTTGAAACTTTTATGGTGTATGTGAAGTCGACCAAATTTATTTCAGGTGCATCCGTTTCAGTCAGGCAATAATATTTTCCTCTTAATTTTCACTCATTTGAGCAATTTGAGGTGTTTTTTGTTTCAGTGATTCTCGAAGTTCATCTGACATTCACCCCCTCCACCATCCCATCAACTTCGACACTGCGGCCAATGAGCGTGTGATTACCATCAGAGCTGGTTGCATAGACGCTGTTTCGGGTGCTGAGAGAAAAGTTTCACAAAAGTTGCGCTACTACTACGGTTTGTTTTGCTTTCTTTGCGAAATTTACAGTCAGTGCTACAGGGTGTTTTGAGAGACATGGACCTTTTTGGGTGCGCATTAATTTCTTCTACCCGCATTTTAATTATTTTCAGCCCTTGATATTTTTAATTTTAATAAATTAATTAACCAATTTTTTAAAGTTGTTGTTCTAGGCTGTTTTGCAACCATTTATTCTTATTTGTTGACTAGCCTGTGGTCTCGCTTTTCTAGTGAGGTATCAACTGACATAATGTGATTTATAAAATTTGGATGGAAATTGAGTGTAAAAAGAGTATTTTTATAAAAGTTAATTTTGTATCAAGAGCAAACAGACTTTTTCCTGGAGTCACGACTATGCTTTACCATACTTTAAGTCAAGTACAGTTGCAGAAAAAACTTTCCAAACGCCATAGCTTTGTCTAGTACAGATATTTTTATGAGATTAGAATATTTTACGTGGCTTTCCTAGAAAATCAGCTGACATATTCCGGCGACTTTCGAGATTTTGATTTTTAGAGCATTTTTAGTCATTTGAAACCAACCATCTATTTTTGGCTTTTTGCTGCAGGGCCCTTTTGTAAAATCTAAATGCGCCATTTTATAGAGCTTAAAAAGTTGGTTAGACTCTGCAATTCTTAAAAGCTTTTAAAAAAGGGATAAAGGATTAAGGGCCTTTCAAAGTTGCAAATTTTGGCTTAAATTTCGAAAAAACCACCAAATTCGTTTTGTTTCCCCTAGCCTGCATTTATCCTGTAGCTGGTAAAACTAAGCTCTTTTTGAAGGGGCATACCCATGCCCTTCAACGCAAATTGGTCAAATTTGGATTGGCGGGGACCAGTTTTTCGTAACAAGACAAAAAAGATTTGAATTTTTCCCTGTAAAATTAGAGGCGCAAATTTTGCTTGTCCAAATTTTACAAGGAAAAGTCTAAATCTGTTTTGTCTTGGTACGAAAAAGTGGTCTCCGTCAATTCAAATGCGGCCAATTTGCGGTGACAGACGTGGGTATGACCCTTTAAGTCATAATATAGACTTGTTAGAGAAAATACTGTATTTCTAGTCGTAAACTTAATTAATCGTATTTATTTTCAGAGTCAGATCTGAATGCTGGGGTAATTGAATGCTTTGAAGTTGGACAGAGAACTTGTTCATCATACTTTCTTTAGTTGTTCTGCCACCCCAACGATCCCATGAATGGCCTTATGAGTGTTCCACCTTTGTTTATCCCGAGTGGAGTGGGTGGTGGCAATGCTTCAGCTCATGCCTACAATGCTTCTCCCATCAACACCAGTGCTCCACCTCCCACCTACTACTACTCTCAAATGAATTTGCCGCCAATGATTCCCTATTCTCATAGTTCTACAGGCCATCATCCCAATCCTATTCACATCCAGAGCAAAATATTTGTGCCGAATTCAGGTTTGTCAGCTGATTTCAAAATGCCGTATCCTAAACATCCTGTTTATAGTTGTTGGTGCTCTCATTGGAACTAAGGTTTGTTAAATTGAACAAGCCTATTATGTTTCTCTACAGAGTTCGCCAAATTTTTGCCACCTTTTGTTTTGACTATTTTGACCATGAATTTTTGCAATCTCGCGAAGGTGTTTTTTAGTTGAGATAGGAGACTCTAGGCAACAGAATGGCATCAAATAAGCATAACAAAAGATTATTTTAACGTCATCAAAATAATGGAGGAAAATAAATAAATTTCATTCGGTACTTCCGTAAGCCTGCTCCACGCTATGGCCTTGAACTTGGACGCATCCTCAGAGTCGGCGCCCATAACTGTTCACTGTATGCTGTGCCATTTCTGGGGCAAGTTGTTCAGAGGCTCGGACTATTTTGTTTGAGTTCTTGGAGACTCCATACTAGATGACTGTCCGAACTTTTTGTTCGATTGTGTACTCCATTTTTCGCTAAAATCAAAGATAAGTTTAACAGGTCAGCAAACTATGAAAATATGAATGACGCATTAGATGCCATTCTGCTGCCTAAAGTCTCCTCTGGCGAATAAAAAAACATCTTGGCGTCACGTTTTGAGTTCAGAAAGATATGAGCAAAACGAAGCGTAGCGAAAATTTGGCTTACCCTGTATTTCCATCTGGTTTATGGATCTATCTGATCTAAAGTTCCACTTAGCTGGATGCTCATTTTTACTAGATTGAGTTTCTAAGGATTAATTTTACTGGGGAAGGAACACTAAAGTTTAAGTTAAATTTTGACATAAAAATAGCGGAATTCGATCCCATATACACAGTTAGATGTATGGGCTAAAGCGCGGCATAAGGTAACGGCCCAAGTTGACCGGAAATGTTTTTTTTCATCGTGTTAGAACCTGAAACGTCTAGAATGCATGTTTTAGGTGGCGAAAGATAATTTTTATCGAAAAAATTACCCAAAAATTATCTTCCGCCATCTAAAAACATGTTTTCTGGACGTTTCAGATCTTAAACCGATGAAAAAAAATCATTTTCGGTCGATTTGGGCCGTTGCACTATATCGTAGTCCGGCCAATATACTCTAAACCAAACACCAGGGTAGCTAGACAAAAAAATTCAAATAAGGACACCGAGCCTAAAAAAAGGTTTTTCTCCCAAACGTAAGTCTTTAGTTTAAAAAGTTTAGAAAGCTTAACAATCGAGATCTCCGAGCAAAATTCCTTATTCTTCAACACGTAAAAATAATAAACACCATAGGTTTTAAAAGCAATAAGGAAGAAGGTTCAAAGTTTGAAGACGATTGCCACCATGTCGAAAAGAAGACGTTCGGCAGCTTTGTACTTCTCCATAGTGTGTAATTCAGAATCATTTCTAAGCAAAAGCTTTAGCGAATTTTAATTATTGAAAAGTAAGGACAAAAAGTAAATAATGAGAGGGTCAGGCTCAAAATAAGGACAATCCTTGCAAAAAATAAGGACATCTGGAAGTCCCGCCCAAAACCCATAAAACTCTCAAATTAAAGAAAATTAACAAGAATATAGGCATGCAGCCGTGCGGAATCCAATTTCAACCAAATAGTGAAAATATAGTATTTGGATCCACCCTGAAATAATTTCCCGACCAAAAGGTAATTTCAGGGAACTCACATTAAGCAAATGCAGAAGTTGTCCGGTGCCAATATCCACATAGATGGTGGACCGGAAGGGGAGAGGAAGCACAGGCAATCCCTCATGGACAACAATGCGGCTGGTCCAAAAGATGGAGCCAAGCAAGAAAGCAGTGGACAAGGCAGTGAGGTAATTTTTTAGACTCATTCTCAAGGTTGTCAACACCAAGGAAATGTTAAATTTACAGAATGTGGATGCCAAAGGGTCGGCTGGAGACGACAAGGAAGTGGAAAATGTTGAGTCAGCCATGTCCACACTTGAAGTCAATGGCCAGGCCACACCTTCAGCCCCTCCTCCAGGTATTTAGCGCTGGGGTTAGAGCTTAGATGCTATAATTGCCTGTAACCTTTAGACAATCATAATAACTCCTCTGTGAAACCGGACAACAACGATGTTGGGGATGGTGGTGAGAATGGCCCTGTAAATGATGCCTCCGAGCAGGACACAGAAAGCCCTGCACCAAACGCTTCCACCACTCCTCCTGCACAAGAAGGAGAGGAGGTGTTAATAGACAACCAGGATTCACTGGCTGTGGAAGACGCACAAAAGAAGTCTAGCTTGGAGAATCGGGACCGATACGTCTCTGTCTCGGGTGGGTAGTTTGGGAAGTGGATTTGGTTGGGGACAAAAGTGTGACAGCTTTTGTTAAACTTTAAGGCTAAAATACCAAATAGAAAAATCCAAGATAAAAAGAGGTAAAAATAGTTTAGCTATCGACAGGAACGCGAGCAGTCCGTTTTGCTGGGTCAAATTCCAACCTAATATTGGTGGTTAATATTTTTAACTTTAAAGGGGCATCATTGCGGTTATAGCTGCAAACCCTTTCTAATACGGCCCAAGCAGGCCAGAGACTCGAATCGAAAAAATGGTTGCATGCTGGCCGATGGCATGCGTCAGCTATTCAAACCTTCTTCCTCTGATTCTTTTTTTGTGGTCTGCATAGAAAGTTTGGTGGAGGGCGAAAGGAAGAGAAGGGAAAACCGGCTAAAAGGGTTCAACCAAGC
>JAKMXJ010046239.1:0-11486 GCA_029339935.1 Anguina tritici
CGAGTGATTTATGTCTCAAGTATGTTTGTGTGCGCATCTCAACCCCAAGCCTCCAAGCCCGAATAGGCCTGAAGGGTTAGAGATGCGCGCAATCTTGTGTATTTCCACTCTAAAAATATTTTTGCACGGATAAAAAATCTAGAGATCTTAGCTTTTTAATGGTATATCGAGCACATAACGTGTATAGCACAATCTTATATAACAAAATAATAGCAAGCACTGATTTCCAAAAAAAACAGGTACTTATTAGGTTGATGCATAAGTTCATGGACTGTTTTGTTATGATGAAATTTATTGATCCACAGTGATTCATCATCGTCTCTTTTATATTAATATATCATTTGAAAGCCCTTTCCTTCTTCTCTCATTTCCACCAAAGCACTTTGCTTCTGTATTTTTGAACTTATTGGTTATTTGCTGTGTCTGGTCCAAATTTGACTAAGAAAATCTCAACACTTTCTCACGCTATGAGTTTTACCAAGGCAGAATTGCTATTGAAACCAATAACACTTATTGGGAGGGCGAAATTGGTAGAAGCGCAGCGTTTAAATGGTTTGCCCGTTTCAAAAACGGCAAATATGCCGTGGAAGATAGCCCTGCTCTGGACTACCCGGGATATTTTATGAGGACCGACTGGAAGAGCTTTTTGGAGAGAATAACCGCCAGAGCACGCGTGAATTCAATATTCCAGATCTAATTTTCAAAAAAAAAACTTTTGCATAATCCTTCACTAAACTAAAAACAACTACAATAAAAAATAAGCTCCAAATTTTAAATTGGGCCGACAAATACAAAACCAAACCAACCATTGGTATCAAAATCTGAGTCATACTCCAGTACCAGTTTCTCCGCCTTGCTTTTCAGTGCTTTGATCTCTCTAACAAAGGTTAGATCTGGTCGGGCATAGTCGTGCCACTTCTTCGCCATCATTCCCAGCAAAAACTGGCGTAAAGAGCCGACTGTAGCCAGAGGTTCTGCTTTCATCAGGCGGTTGGTCCTGTTCAAAAACAGTTTCTGGGAGTCCGCCTCTGGATTCGCCTGCTCCAGCCGGAAACGAATGCGACGGGTCAATAGCTGCATGCCGAATGGAGAACCTCCTGGAGTGTCGTAAAGGTTTTGTGGAAAGCGCTCACATGCTTCCAGCACAAGCACGATCTTGCGGATCAGGTAGCTGAGGTGCCGGGCCTCGGAAAAAGTCTAAAATTTTTGGTATTAAGAGATTTCAATGTGATAAATTGATAAATTTACCTCTGTAAAACATTTAACAATAGCTCTGGACCCGTCCTCCACAGCCACTTTGACCAGTTGAAGGAGTGCGGGCACCACATCGGAGATCGACACTTCGAAAGTGGACAGCAAGCGCTCATTAGAGATGGCATCTCGCACTTGGGTAAGTGTCTTTTGCAGCTGAAAAATTTAGCAGTTTGCGATTGAAAGGATGAAATTTTGATGAATTTCATCGATACAGGGCTTAGTGTTGAGAATTAAATCTATCCGGTATTAGGTCAATTTGTCAAAAAATCAATATCCTTGAGGATTCGGAACCACATAGTGAAGATCACTACCTGATCACCACTTTTCGCCTCCAGGAATCAAGGTGGTCCCTCGCCAATTAAAATTTCCAAACTGCCGTGGTAAGGAAGCAACCAGATCTTTTAACAAATGCTCACCTCATTCACTGCCGTTGTCCATTCTCCATCCTTTTTGTCGCTCTCACCTCCATTTTCCCCATCCCTGATAACCTCAACCAATCTTCTAATGTTGCCGGCAGCACTTTTAAGCTCAATCAGTGCATCTCTCGGCTTGGTTTTCGCCTCCTTCAAGTAAGTATCCCAAAGTTCCTTAGCCAAGTCGTGTATTTTCTGTCTTTGAGCCTCGGCCTTGAATCTGAGCCTCCTGCCCCCACCTCTGGCCGCCCAGCCAGTCACAAAGTCAAGACCCAAAGTGGACTCTGCTGTGAACTGCTGTCGGCTGTGCTTGGACTCAAACACAAAGCCGGGCAAGTCTTCTTTGATGACAGTCTTCTGCTGGCTACCCTCTTTGTTGTGGATGACCAGGGTGCCTGCTTCTGTGCTGCAAATCTGCCAGTTGCCTGACTCAATTTTGCGGCTGGAGCGAGGGACGGAGAAGATGGTCTTGATCTGGTTGCCTGCGGGCACCGCCTGCTTGGCCTTTTGGATTTTGGCAATGAACTCGGCCCTGTTGTCCGCATTGTCGGCTCCGGACTCCGGACTGCCACTGGAGTAGAGGGTTTGAAGGCGACCGTCTAGAAGGAATCTCAGCCAGCCATTGGAGCCATCGCTGCAAATGAAAGGGTTAGAGGAAAGAAAAAAGTTTTTGGTACTGTATTTTCACAAAAGTATTTTCGAAATTAGGTATTTTTTAAGAAGCAGGACTGTTCTCAATTATGGCAGTTTCGAAAACTCGAGTACGCGTAAAATTACATTAAATCTAGTCCATAATTCTTCGAAATTTGATATTCCAATTAGAATTTTGAATTGCAATTATGCTTCAACGAAGGCAGGCTGTTTTAATTGTAAATATACCAGGTACCACATTCTCTCTGATAGAACAACACTCTCTAATATAAAGACAAAGGGGGTTAAAGGGGCATACCCACGCCCGTCCACGAAAATTGGTCAAATTTGAATTGGCGGGACCAGTTTTTCACAAAAAGACAAAATAGATTTGAATTTTTCCTTGTACAAATTAGATAAATGAAATTTGGCATCCAATTTTATAAGGCAAAATTCAAACCTATTTTGTCTTGTCATGAAAAACTGGTCCCCACCAATTCAAATTTGACCAATTTGCGTGGATGGGCGTGGGTATGCCCCTTTAAGGGCAAAACTAAGGAAGTAAACCACTTTTATTGCATTTAATATTTTTTATTGCATAACATGAAGTAAAAAAATTTTTGGGGCTTGAAAAATAGAAGGACATGTCGTTGGGAGCGATTTCTGTTCCAAATTGAACCGTTTTCGGAACCAATTTTTGTAACCGTTCCAAGATTGATCCTACTTTTTTTTACCAATTTTTTCCCCATAAATAGGTTGGGTAATAATCGTGTCGGAATCGCATCTTTATTGATCATTTCCCGGTAGAGCATTAAAATCTTTTGCGAAAAGGTCATAAGCTTCAAGACTTCATTATTTGGCTCCAACACTTCGTCATTATGGAGCCTTGGAGCTTTTCGCATTTTCGGAGTTTTTTCAGCGGATGACTGAAAACCAAAGTAGAGGCATGCATTTGCTGACTGAAGTCGATGTAAAGCAGAGATTAAAAATAACTTGCAGCGTTCATTGGTCTCTATGGTCTAGTGGGTATAGCGTCAGAAAAATTAGGTCTGTCGATTGTTTAATTCCACTCGGAAATCGGTTCAAAACCCGGACAATTGCACCGAAATCGACACGAAAAATGTACAAAAGTGTTTCAAAATCGGTCCGAAGAAGTGATTAATGTATACCTAGTAGAGTAGAACTTTCATAGTACTATTTGATTCGAGTGAGATTAGGGATATTGTTGCGAGCACGACCTCTAAAATGAAAATGACGACGCAATTGAAGCTAGACTTGGAGCTGGATTCCAGTTCTCGCATATGACACTACGCATAGAGCCTTTTATTGCGGTTAAAAAGCCATTTTTGTCTAAAACGACATTTTCAACGACAAGACAAATATTTTTATACGTAAACATGGCATCAAACAAAAGGTCCAGAATCTAACAAAAAAGAGATCTCCCGGGAATGTAAAATGCTAAAAAATTAGAGCCATTTTAATTTGCACCACCCTGTATTTTTAGTATTCGCCCCAGTTTTGGTGTGTTTGGCTCTTCAACCGTCAAGTTTTTTCCAAACCAACAATAATGTTCACCTGAACTCAATAGCCACAGCATCACACCACACAAACAGGGAGTCTCTGGTTCTGATTAGGCGCCAGTCATTCCACTTGTAGCTGATTCCACATGCCAGCTTCCACGCGTCATCTGAATTCTTTTTGCCCTTCTCCGAAGAACCTGACTTTGCCGTCGTAGAGGATGAGGAGGCAGCAGCTGCAACTGTTGACCGAGAGTCGTCCACAATCTGAACTCCTAGAGCCTGGGCCACAGCTGTGGCTGCTTCCACTAAATCAGCTCTGACAGAGGCAAACTGCGAGGAGACTTTAGTGGAAGCAGAATTGGTGCTGCCAGAAGAGGTGGGTTGAGGAGAAGAGTGGTGGTGCTCCAATTCAACAGTGGGAGAGGGGGTGTTGATTTGAGAGCAAGCCGCTGTGGCGGTATCATCACTTTCCATGTGCTGCAATTTTTCAGTTATTTATAGCATAATCGAGTGAAACACAACCGAGAAAAAATTTTTTTGGAACTGGTTGGTGACACCAAAATTTTCCTTGTAAATTATCCCTTTTTGTACTCTTCAAGGAGAGAGGGGGTAATTTTCGGAAAGTGCGTAAAATAGAAAATTTTTTGCACGGCCTACGACCACATGCAAAGTTCAAAGCTCGGAAAATTCGCGTCACAGGCGAAAATTTTACCTAAAAATTTAAAAGGCAAGGAGGAGCAGAGCAAAATTTCGACCACAATTTTTTTGCAAAATTCCGGCAGTGAAAACATGGATAGGCATCTCTAAATAAGACGTTTGCCTAAGTTAATTTCTGGTCAAATAATCGACTTTTAATGTACGAAAGTGTGTAAAAGCACTCTTTTTTATCGTTTTTAGCGTATAGGAATTGTTTACTACTCTGTCCCAAGGAATTCTTCACTGACTCGCTCATCGGCATAATAAACCAAGCTTACCGGAATATTGAGCATCTGCAACCTCTCATTGCTACTTTCTCTAGTCCCTCTTGAATGCGGAAAAGATGAAGACACTGACTCCACATCCGACTTGATACTCAATGAAGGGGTGGAAGTGGCAGATCTGTCCTCACTTCTATTGGCTGTGGTGGAGTCTGACAGAGTCTGCGACAGTGTTCCATCCTCAAGCCCTCCAATTGAAAGCGACTGGAAGGACTGGCTGGAAATAGTTGACATGTTGTCATGTTCTCTCAAAGTTTCCGCCTCCAGTGCAGCACACTCAGTATTGGTCAAAGCAGCATTTGGCTGCACCAAACCGGGAGCCACTTCCACATTATTGGCCAGATTCTCCACTTTTTCGTAGACACCCAGCCGAATTAATTGTTCCAGCCAGAATTCAGTGTCTTTTTGCAAGAGAGATTTCATGACTAAAAGGGCCTGCTCCTTGCCTTCAACGTCTTGGTTTTCTTCCTGGTTGAAGACTGCTAGGAGTACCCCCATTAAGCTTTCCACAAAGTCCCCGTTGGTGGTCTTGTTGAGTGGGGAGAGGATTTGAGTCTGGTCTGTATGTGAACTTTGAGACAGTTTGCGTTGGCTGGAGTGATCAAGCAACTGCTGTATGCCTTCATTGGAGATGTAGTAGATACATTTACGGATGAGTGCTAGGGTGGAACGGCGGACAGTGCCCACTAGGGAGTTCTGGAAATTATTGTGATTAATGATTTTTTGTTAGAATAATATTTCCAACCCAGGGTTTTATGGGTTGACCTTTTGCGGATGGAAATTTGCAGACTTACTTTTGCGGCTGAACTTTTGTAGATGAATGTTTGCGGATCTTTTTTTGCGGATATGATCTTTGCAGACGACCTTTTGCGGATTATTTTTTGCGGAGGAAATTATTTTATTCAGCTTCAATTCGCTCGACTTGAATTGTAGATTGGCGATATCGATGTTCAACTCTTTCTCTTCAATACTGGCTACTCTGATGCTACCGATGCCACGAGTTAAATCTGTAAGGTTTACTAAGAGGGAAGAATCGGAGAACTAGCTGTGAGGAAGAGGTTCAGACGATTTAAAAGTGGGGATAGAAACGTAAAGGACAAGTCTAGCAGCGGAAGGCCGAGCAACTATGACGAGAAGGTTGGAAGAAAGTGTGAGAGAAAGTCGTTGAAGTGGAAGGAGATTATTCTGTTAACTTAGGCTTGTCAAAGTGTTGCTTCAAGAAACGGGACGAACAAATTCAAGTTAATATTTGATCCAAAAGTGACAAATTTCCGGTTGCCATTGTGGCTACGGGAACCGAAGTAGAACGACCCCGGTATTGTTTGGGGAAATAAGTTTTCACCCTTTTCACCCTTTCAGTCCCTTTGGCGTTTTGGAAATCTTTTTGTTTTTAAATTATTTTCCAGCTCCTGACCACATCGCCTTCTCCGTAAATGTTCGAAGTAACGGTCAAAAATTGTTACCTGGAAAATTGTGCAAAACACGGGAACTAGTTGTTGCAGTATCCTCTTTGCCAGTTCCATGTCCACCTCATTTTCTGGCGGTTGCATAGGTATTTTCGACAAAATTTCGGAAGCGCCAGTTGTTTTGAGGCTCTCAACAGCTGACTTAGCGCTTCCACGATTGTCTGGATTAGAGGGTGCTGGCTTTGCTTTGCTGCTTCTCTCAATGGTCATATAGCTACTGGGACTCTCGAGCAGTTGAGCCACTTGTTGGTGACCCTCGTCATTACGTTCTCTAGCCTTGTCCAATGCTGTTCTGCCCTCTTCATCATGCAGGTCTGGATTAGCACCGTGCTGCAGCAGGATCTTGACTACCTAAAAATGCGTAGGTTTATCATATCGAGACCGTATTATTGATCAAATACCTCAGGTCGTCCAAAGCAAGCAGCATAGTGGAGAGAAGAGGAGCGTTGCCCTTTGTTTGGATCAGCGCCTTTGTCGCACAAATAAATGACCATGTCGGAGGTGCCAAAAGCAGCACACCAATTGAGCAGTGTTTGTCCCACGTCATCAATAAAGTTTGGGTCCACCTGAATGAAAAGAGTTCAATGGGTTGCAGATTATATACTTCAATCTGTATTTGTGAAACGACCACCACAGGCGACATACGTCTTGTCTACGGTCAAAACCATCACTGAATTTACTGATGGTTCTCACAAAATCTCATATCAGAAGTTTACATTTTTGAGGGAAAAGTAGCTAAAGTATCAAAGTTGATAAGAGCAACTTTGGAAAATTACATCCCACACTTTTCAAATTGTTAAAAGAGTAAATAAGTAAAACAAGTCGGAAAATAAAGATGTACCGAAAAATAGGAGCCAAAAAATTAAGAGTGAAAAAAGATGTGTCCAAAATGTTCATGAATATATTTTATGGTTGGCAATATATTGAACGCAAGATTGAGCTGAAAACTGGGCCAATTTTTGCGCAAGATTGACAATTCTGAACCAATCTTGGCAAAAGTATTTAAAAAATGCTCGATTTTTAGGTGATTTTGATGGAATAAGGTGAATTGCCATACAGTAAATTCCGCTACACATTTTTAAACGAAATGGATGATTCAAATCCACTTAGTGCCAATAATTTTTTTCTTTTATTGTCCGCTTCTTTCTATTCACGAAGGTGGTTGTCTACCTGGACCATTCGACAATTTGGAGAACTTTTTAGTTTGTACATTTTGTCACAGCATGGAAAACTTTCCAAAATTTTAAAGTTTCTATAGTAAGTGGTGAGTTCAGTGTTTGGGTGTACATAGTGGCTGATAACAAATGAATTGCAGGGGCACGTGCCCCGGGGTATGCACCACCAAAATCCAGGGGCACGTTCATTTGGTACGTTGCAGGAGCACTTATTTGGTACCAGCCAGTACGGGTGGGTGTTGTTCACTTCGCTCCCAAAGACAGCACAATGTCCCCTGATTGCAATGGATTGGGAGAAGAATTTCACTTAGTAAATACGGGTGAAATAGTATGGGTGCGTATTGCTTACAAAGACAGCACAATGCCCCCTGATTGAAATGGATATGAAGGGGTTTGCACATGACTACATTTACCGGAATCAATCGCAAAGGGGAGAGCGAACGGATTGGCACTGCATCTTTAGAAATCAGGGAGTAGTCAGAAGAGTTCCAAATGTTCAGGCTCATTATTTACAAAATATTTTTATCAATTACAGACACATCTCACATGACAGCTAAAATCACTTGGAGAAGGGATGGATAGCCTAGGAAAACCGATTTATGTATGCAGATTTCATAAGAAGCGAATAATAAAAGAAAAAAATTAGTGGCACTAAGTGGATTAGAAGCATCCACTCCATTCAAAATGTGTAGCGGGATTTACCGGTAGAGGAATTTACTGTACGGCAGTTTAACGTCGCACGATTTTCAGCCTTCCCGTAGGTCTCGAAAAAACTGTCTTGGTTCCCCAGTTTCATTCTTGGCGCAAGGTTGACCAATATTTGCAATCTTGGCCTAATTTCGACAATATCAGTATATTTGGCTAAATTTGTGTAGACAATGAGTAATTTCAAAGTTATATAAGTGCTTGTGTAAATAGCTATCTATCCACAGTTTGTGGAAGTCGTCTCACCGTTCCATTCTCCACTGCATCGATGAGGGCATCGGTGTCCCGTTGCCTAATTGCATCTATCAAATGTCTGTGAGCTTTGTCAAACCCTGAAGCACCTGAAAATATTATTTTTATAAACTTTTTTCGATAAATGACTTGTGCCAGCTAACCTGACTCTGCACTTGCGCTGGAAGGAGTGCCCGCCACAGATCCACTACTTTTCGGCAAGGCTACCCTGCCTTCACACAACAAAATGATCAGAAGGTCGGCCAGGCGCAGACTGTCCATCACACACCTCTCATCCTTGCTGCTCAGCACGGCTTTGACAGCAGGCACGAGCAAGGGGGAGCGAATCACCTGAAAATTAGAGGATTGAAACGAACCTATGTCCAACACCATCTATTAGAAATTATTGAAATTGCGTTTTAAAAGCTGGATAATTTTCTATGGGTTTCGCAGCTCCCCAAAAATTGAAATCGCTGGCTTAAATTTTACTTCAAGAAGTAAAGCGATTGTTGAACTGTCATCTGAGAATGAATAATGAAAACGCAGAACCTTAGGATAACCTCGATAGTCAGGGATAAAAGCAGGAATTAAAGACAATCAAAGTGATTCTAGGTCTGTTTCTCAACCCTACCACCTAAAACCTACTTGACATCACAGCCTGTTGAACGTCGCCAAGAGAAATTGTCGTGAGTCATGACATAATATACTAGAGGTCATCAAAAATTCGGCTTTATCCTATATAGTCACTATCTACTTTTGAGCTTGCCGTGTATTGCCTTGAGCCTTTTATTGTTCCTGCCTATTTTTGTTTATGTTGTTCTTCAGCCTTTTGTTTTTTGGAAAATTCCAAGGAGAATTTTTTACTAGCAATCAGTGGTGGGCACTCTTACTTTGCTCGTACTTGGGTTTTTGTCAATGCTTTTTCTGAAAATATGGCGGCACAACTTTTTTTGAACAACAGCATTGTCTGCTCTAAAGCTTTAGATTAGGGCTTAGCAGACAATGCTAAATAAAACTGTTCTTCAAAAAAGTTGTGTCGCCATAATTTCAGAAAAAGCATTGATAAAAACCCAGGTACGAGTACCCACCACTGTTTGCAATCGTTACACATAACATCGTTGTTGCAGCCCACAGATTTGTTTACCCTAAAAAAAATAAACATATATTTGCTTAATTAATATTATCAGCTTAAGAAAACCTCCTGCACGCCTATTTTGTTGGAAAAATGGATCCTACAACGTAGGAAGACAAAGGATTGGCGTTTGTACCATGCAAGTAAGGCAAGTGAAATAAACACGTAGGTAAAGACAAAAGAATATAAAAAATTCCTTGAATTTTCAAAAAAAACAGGGGATCACCGCCAAGCTCAAAATCGGTGCACAATGGGGCGGAAATTTCAGTTTGCTGATTTACATATACAGTCGAGACTCTCATTAACGTAAACCTAGGGTTGTTAAATTGCTATGTCTAAATATTTTCTGGCTTTTCCGAACCCCACCTTAGGTAACACAACTGCTGGGGCCAGACCCCAGGGGTCGGGTTATTGAGACCTCATTGTATCGGTAAGTTATTCAGGGTAGAAATGTTTTCTCGTCCCCTACCTGTTCAGTCACTGCCGAGCTGCCCCTGCACAAATTGCTGAGCAGTGAGAGCACAATAGAGATGAAAGCAGGCGTCCTGTTGGCAGCGTGGATGCCTCCAGTGGGTTGAGTGTCGCCAGTCTGTGGACCAGTGGACTTGACTTTGATCGGTAGAGAAGAGTTAGGCACCAAGGAGTTGAGCAAGTGCTGAATAAATACGGTAATTAACGAAAGATGAATTCAACCAGGAGTACCAACCAGCAAGTGTTCCACCAAGTTGCTAGGAGTGGCCAGCTCCACCGGGTCCAACTGTTTGCGGATGAACCTGTCGGTGAGGGCTGCGAAGCAGCGCAGAGCGCACTCACTGATCTTGGCATCATCATGCGACAACAGGGCACCCAGGTCAGAGCTGCATTTGAGTAGGTTGGCGTCTTGAGGCTCCACCTTGCTGCACAGCCGGGTGACCACAGTCATGGCTGAGTGCATGGTGTCCTGCAATATAAAAGTGGGTTAAACTGCAAAATGTTATTTGTTTCTTTTTACAAATACTCAATCAACCGGGAAAAGACTCAATCAACCGGGAAAAGACTCAGGACCTGACTTACGCTCAAAATTTTGTTAGAGCAAGATCCAGGTCCTGATTTCGTCTCTAAAGAAATTTAAGCACTTTCAGAGCACACCCCCTATAATTTCCTTTTTGAGCACACATCAGAGCTCGCTTTGTACTTTTATTTCTATATTTAAAATTTCACATGCTAGACGTGCAAATTTCTGTGAAAAGCAGGATCAGAATGTCAAACGAAGGCAAAAAAATAGCTAGCCTACTCTACTAATGCATTATTTGGTCAAGAGTCGGGTTAACCTTCCCAAATAGTTGACAACTAAAACTGATCATCAGTGATAATAGTCCTTGATAATGGTGAGAACTACTACTCCACTAAATGGTAATAAACAACCTTGTGGATATGCTGGTCATTGAGACAAATGAGGTGTAGCATGGACTGTAGGCCACCCGCATCATAACTAAAGACGTCAAAATTGTTGGTGGAATCGGGTAAAACCGGTTCACTAAAACGTACACAGCTGAAGCTTCTCTCTGGCAGATGTGTTCCAGTAGTTTCACGCATTGCTCTGCTGCAATTCCATGATTTGATAATTATTTTTTAGGAAAAATATCAGCCAAAAGAAACCCAAGTCTTTGCTGGTTCTATCAGTAAGATCAGCCACCACCAGCCGATTGCTTATAGCTTTGACGGCTCCTTCCACTTGGGTTATACGGCGAGTGCACTCATTTGACACGTCCAAGTAGTAGGTGATTGCTCGGGCCGTGACCTGAATTATTACTACTATTATTATAAAATTTCGATTTTGGTACAAGATATAAGTATCACGCCTAAAGGGCATGCCTTTTATATTGCCATTGATCCTACGTTACGAATTTTAGATATATTGGGTCAAGGAATAATTTTTTGCTATTTTTTCTTTATTGAATATTCAACTATTTTTCATGAAATATAGCAACATTTTAATCAATT
>JAKMXJ010046341.1:0-11250 GCA_029339935.1 Anguina tritici
CATTTCAAGTCCAACACTCGGTTTTTCTAGTCAAATCAAGCCAATTTTTCAATTTCGCGCAAAAATTTCGATAAAAACCAAAGTGAACATTTTCGGACGTTTTGAAAAGCTGTGTGTGCGGAGCTCAGCATTCAACAGAAACTCCTAGCTTCTGTCTGAATTATACTGTTTATAAAGTTGGGCCACTTAATCGTGCCTAATTTGTGGTATTTCATTAAATTATTTGCGCATCTATTTTTTCCATCGCTTTTTCAAGCAACCTTTTCTTAATCTTATCATTATTTATTTGCACTATCTTGTGCCATTTTACACTCTTTCTTTTGAGTTACAGCAGAGGAGCGAGTCAAAAAAATTATTGGTGTTTTGCATGAAGTAGATGGTTGAGAAAAAGGGCTGCATATTTTCTGTTTAGTTGTTACTGATCTTTTTCCAGGTGTAATATGTCGCTGAATAGCCCTTTACCTGAGTTTTTCAAGGATATAACACATGAAGAGAGCAACCAACAATAGCCTTGAGAAAAGACTAATTCAAATACACACCAATTGTCTACAATGGGACTCTACAAAATTTTGTTGCGAATTTTTATTATTTTGTAGCATTTGCGAAAAAAATGCCAAACCTCATCCTGTATCCTTCTATTTATTTGCAGTTTTTGCGAGCCATGATGTAAATTACTAAAAAGGAAATAAACGAGTATGATTAGCACAAAAACAACAATCCAAATGAAAATTCAAGAAATGCCGAAGGTGAGATTGATGCAAATGATTATTTCTCAATCCTTTTGTCAAAATTATTGGGTTGGAACATAATTATTTGCGGATTTATTTCATTCACAATTTTTATTCTCCAACTGAAGAGACAAATTGATATTGACAGACAATACGTTTATTCAGGTGCATATTCACCATTTGCATCGATAATGGCTTCCCATTTTTCAGGTAAAAAATCGATTCCTCTGGTGAAAAACTTTCCATCCTTGTAAGTTATCTATTCTTTGACTGAAGCGACCAATTCATCAAAATCCTCAAAGATCTCACTTTATGCATTTTGTTGGAAATGGATCGATTGACATGAAAGTCTGTTGCTGGTGCATCTGGGGAGTTTCCTCATATGGCTGACACCAAAGCCTTTCAGCGGCTAGGACTTGAGTTCATGTTGTTTGTGGATAGGGGCTGGAGTCTAGGCGCTTGACTAAACAACATGTTAGTTTTGAAACGCTGACAAAGCTTAGGACACTCCTAAAAATATTTTTTCTCCGCGTTTCAAAGTCTAAAACAACAAAAAGTTGCCAAAACTTGATTTTGGGACATGGCTATTTGGAACATAGCCAAAACTATTTCCATTTTAAATTCTCTTTTTTTCTACACAATAACTATTTTTTCAGGATTTTTAGCGATCGAACACCTGGACAAGAAGTGGATTAAAGTTTAAAACTCTTCAGCCAACATCCTTGTAGTCTGGCTCGAATCTTCTGCCAAGGTTTCCAATAAAGCTACGTTGTCATAGTCCAAATGACGCCCACATCCTTGCTCGCCCTCTACATTCTTGTCTCCGGAGTTGAAACTAGAAAACCATTTCTCCATCGAACTTTTTCCAATCACATCCTCACCATATGTCTCAGTCAGATCGCGGAAAGCTGTCCAGAAGTCGATCCCTTTTGGAAGTGGTTAAAAATAATAAAGTTGAGTCTCGTTATAGTGCGACCTCTTCAAATTCGACCCCCAGCTGGGTGAGACGATTTTTTTACCCTAATTTTTGAAGTGTTTTGCCAATATTGCCAATATTTACCTTGTACCCGATTACTTTGTACCCGATTTTTGGGACCTTGAAATAGACAGCCGTTCGTTGAAATCCGAAGCAAAGGGACAGGGATTCCTGCCGCTGCTCGCGAGCTGCAAAGATCTCATCGTGTCGTTCAAAATTTTCTGGAGAATCCAGCTCGATATGGGAAGAAGAAGGGGAAGGGGCGAAAGCGAAAGCTGAGCAAGCGGGATTTCGTTATAATGATGCGTTACAGAAACTTGGCCCAAAGGTGGGAAAAGTTGCGAAATTTGGGGTGACGTTATAAATATGAAAGGCAGTGTATTATGAAAGTTTATGTGCTCTTCAACACACATTTTGATAGTCATAATGATAAAATGATGAATGACAAAAAGAAAAATTGACACAAGGCCAATAAAATTAACTCTTGAGCGCGCTTTTAAATCATTAAATAATTATGCTCCAGCCCAATAGCACTTTCAGCAGAATAGCCCAAATTTGCACTTTTCCATCAAAAATCAGCAAACTGCTGAGAAATCAGCACGCTTGGGAACTCTGCGCTAATTCATATTATCTTTTTCTGTCCAATTTTTTTTTGCTTGTGGCAGCAGCACTAGAGTGTGTGTGTCAATGAGGGCAGTAGATGAGACCTTTAAAACAGCCTACAGGATATTTGTCGTCGGAAATATGTCCGGCAGAAGAGTGCAGCGGAAAAATGTCCTGTTCCCTTAAAACACTAATCTATCTCGCCTTTTTCTCATTTAATCGGCTCCTGCAAGCACTAGATAGTATTGCTTACCTACCCCACAAACACCAGAAGAAGCATGGTGGCAATTGATGATGCACAACAATATTAGGTCTGTCCCTCCTCTTCACTCTCGCACTCAACAACCAGCCATTAACAGCTGCCAACGACACCAGCGCCAAAAACAAGTACGCACATATAAAAGTTATAGAAATAGCTGAGAAAAAACGAATTTCTGGAGTTAGGTCTGCAGAATGCGTGCATCTATGTTTGCTCAGCGTGCAGACATAGAACACACAAATGGCAGCAAGCTGCCACAAAAAATGAAAGAAAGAGGAGAATAGCAGACATCTCAGGTTTGACTCTAACCCTTGCCGGTTCTATATTAGCAACATCAGCGACTGAAAAAAACTCTACTCCCAGCAGCGGCAACAGTTCTGAGAGAGACACCACGGCAGCATAGAAGTATGTTGTTTCTTTTGCCCATGCTGTTCAGAACACTATTCTCCGTTGGTTAAGAACCACAAGAACAAATAAAGAAGGCGATCTATGTGTGCTCGTGTGTCTATGGACACAATTGGCAAACGCAACACTCTATTGCGGCTTAGCACCACCACCCCAGCACTGTTATTTGACTGCTCCTCTTCTTCTTTTTCCTTTCCTTTTTTACTCGGCTGAAAGCTAGGAGTGGTGTGTTCAGCTTTTAATATGCATCCCCCCTCTTGCCCTCCCTCCTACCTCTGCTCCTAGTGCCACATGTACATTTGAGTGACAGCAGCAGGGCGACAAACTCTCTTCCTCTTGTTCCAAACAACTACTTCCCTTGCTTCACTTCTTGCCTGCTCTGCTGCAATGATTATCAATTACATGCGTCCACACTGATGTGCCTAGCCAGCTAGCTTGTTTGCTGGTTGGATGGCTGAAGAAGGGTGGGGTGTGTGGACATGTTGTATTAGCCAGCTCTTTCTTTTTGTTGTTCTCTTTGTTGTGTGTTCTGTAATTGCTTTTTATGTGTGTTTTCTGTATTGATTGAATACATTTGGTATTTGTTGCTATTGTTTAATAGATGCTGTGGAAAATAGAATGTTCCCTGGTAGGAAAAAAGCCATGCTTATTACTGCCGGTTTACAGCTAACCACTAACAACGGCACTAACTTCATTTCGCGATACTTAATGAGCAAATTTTAGGAAATAATTTTTATTAGTCTCTTTAAGTGATTATTTCTAAAATATTGTCTGCCGCGTAGTCTTGTAAGTCCTGTATTTTTTTTTGTAACAAGCTAAGAACCGACTTGTTGTGATTGTAAAAAAGAAGGTGAAACGGGTATTTCAAATGAAATACTACTTACTAGGTAAAACTGGCGCCTACAGGCATCATGCTATCCGCAAGACAGAAACCGTCGAAATGTCTAACAGTAAGATTGAAAATGATGATGATGATGATGATGACGATGATGATGATGATATTACCCTGTGATATTGAACATACATGTTACGCATTTATCCTGAAAATGAGACATTTGCGCGCATGTAGTTGCACGACCATGTAACTTTTATCAGGCGATATATTGCTTGTTGGATAGAGAAGTCAAATATCCACCCTCCAGAACTTAACCTAAAAACCTCCATCTGCAGTTTTTGCGCCTAATACACCAATCATGGCCCTACTCCAGGGCCAAAATGTTGCTTATATCGGGTATAAAGTGGCGTGCAATAGCTCATTTGATAAAGGAGATCAAGTAGAAGTGCTCTTTTCAATACATAAACGCCAGTGCTCGTAACTGGGAAGACCCAAAATCAGTAAAAAATCAGCACTGACAGAAAAAAAAACGGCAAAACTCTCTATTCAGCACTTCTAAACGACAAAAAGCCTAAGCATTATATTTCTCCCATCCACGAATATCGCTTAACAAATTTACAATCGATTAACAGCATTTAGTAAATCTCAACGCACGTATGATTAGAAAACATAGTTTGGAAGAGCCTCCCCAGGTTTTTCAAAAAACCGGTATGACACACACATGCCATACACCATATAAGAATCCGATAAGTTTTCTATAAATTTTTATAGCAACGTGAAGTCAGTTAAACGATCATTGCAAAGACGACAGGGCTAAAAGCGGCAGGTATTGGTTATACGGCAGTTACCAAAAAGACGCTTACAACCTTACTTTTTTTGCTTTATTGCATCGAAACGTGTAGAAAAGATGAGGGCATTTTTGAAAAGAACAGTCCAACATTTTCAAGTTTTTTCTCAAGCACTTCCATTCCCACATCATTTAGTATGGGGGTAGTAGCACGGGTGGGTGTTACTCGCTTCGCTCGCAAAGACAACACAATGCCCCCTGATTGCAATGGATAGAGAGGAGACTGAATACTCAAATACTGAAAATCCGAAAAAGATTACCAAAAGTAAAATCTATGCATGATTCGTGTTTCTCTGTTGGCTGGGTTGCCCAAAAAGAACATTAAATATCTTGGAGAAAAGAGAGTCGGGAAAAAGATAGTCTTGAGAAAAGATAGTCTTTCAAGAGAGTCGGTGTTTTGCTCAAACAGTGATTACTATTGTAATCGTCAACTTGTGACCAATTTTTTTTCAACTAATTAAATCGAAAAATCGATTTTTTATATAGGAAAGTGTCTGAAAACACCCTTTTTATGGTGTTAAGCAGAAAAATTAGCCTAGGAGGTGATTAGCGGTCATTTTCTAAAAAAATCCGGGTATGGGGGACTAGAAAGTGTCCGATGAAACATTAGAAAAGGCTGAGAAAAATAAATTTAACTTATTGCAGGGTGGGCCAAGAAATTCGCCTGATTTCAAAAAGCCATAACTTTTTTCCTGAAACCATTTCGACAAACGGTTTTTTACATTCTACACCTCTTGAGCGGCGATTTCATTTGGTATATGATGTCAAAAACATGATTTCCCCTTGGTCCCACGGTGGTTTGGACCCCATCTAGTCTGAGCATCAGATTAGGGCAGGGCCCGAACCACAGGGGGACCAGGGGAAAATCATGTTTTTGACATCATATTCCAAATGAAATCGCCGCTTAATCAGAGTAAAATGCAAAAAAACCGTTTGTCGATATCGTGTCAGGAAAAAACGTTATAGCTCATTGAAATCGGCCGAATTTCTTGGCTCGTCCTATAATTTTTACGGGTGGTATCAATTTCGAGCTTACTAGACAAATATTGAAGTAAATGTTGCCAAAACGCATTTACTTTTGCACAGCGTGTCTTTCACAATTTATACATTTTCTATTTTTAAATAGCACATTTTCCGCACCATTTCCTATGTAGTTCTAATAGCTTGATGTTGCTCTCCCATTAGCTATACATAGCCTAGGAATGCAACAATTGACTAAATTCCATTTTAGACATAATAGCACCTTCCGCTACACCAACTTTTCGTTGTTTTTTCTGGCTTCCAAAACCAAGACCGTTGAATATCCCCCTTATTAAATAGTACTGCCATTTAGGGGTGCATGTGTGTTTGTCATAAGGTTGTTGATTTATTTCAACTTTTACGACTGCAATTTGGCCTTGGAAGAGGCTGAACTGGTTAACTTTTTCCTTCTTCTTGGTTGAGAGTGAACACTGGGTGTGGAGCAGCATGGAGGTGGGGGCAGCAGACCTGGTAGTAATAGTAGCACTAGTATGTGGTGTGTTCATTTCTGCTCTTGTTGCTCTTTTCTCTTCACTAAATTCTGCAGTTTTGTTTTTGAATGGGTCTAGTAATAATAATGCGAATTTTCTTTGTTTGTTTCTCTCTCCATCATTCGTTTTTGCAGTTACAGGTGAACACACTCGCCTTTTTGAAGATTTTCTGTAATTTTTTGGGCTTAGCAGCCAAAATTTTTTAATCAACGAATTTTTATGCTGATTCACTATTACAGTCGACCTTCCATGTGATGGCACCCCTGATGTAACAACACCCAGAATTAGGTGGACTTGGTCCGACTTGTCTCTTTGTTGGACATTCCTGCTGCGCCCCTCCGGGGCGCAGTAGGCTTGAAAAGTTGAAATACGCACATATCTGAGCTATAAATCACTCGGGAACTCTGGATGCGACATGCATATCAGAGTTTCTTTATGCGGTAGGCCCAGTAAGACAAAGGGGGTCAAGGCAAAAAGGCAAGACGGAGGGAGGGCAAGGCAAGGATCACGCACTTTCAAATCGCGCACATGTCCCATATCTCTGTTTTCTGTTGCAAAGCAAGTGGTAAATCTGATATTAGTGACCTACACCTAAAATCGAAAAACAAGCTCATCAACATCAAATTTACCACCTTCCTTGTGAAAGCAGAGATCTGGGAGATGTGCAAAAGTTGAAAATGCCCAATCTTTGCCTTGCCATTTTTTCGTAATTTAATAGCCGTGAGATGTTTTTCTTTGGCATTCAAGCCCCTTTCCTCTACTTCTATCACATTAATTACTCGTGGCCCCAATACATCGCTTTGTAGTCAGCCAGTTACTTAAATGTTCGGCTTACCTCCACGCCAACATCAGTAATAGTAGCCTAACTCATTTATTACTGCTCAAAATGCATGCATTCCCAGGCCTAATTTTTGTCTCCCGTGCTCATCACCACTTATTCTTTGGATGTTTTGTGTATGTGTGTTCCACCAGTGTTTAACAATTCAATAAGCAGTCGTAATTTTGATGACAATGCCCGTATGGCAGGACCTCCCGCTGGCGCACATCGCTCACTCCTTGTTATGTCCCCACCCCAATAATCTTATTCTAAAGGGCGGCGCCGAAGAAACAGAGCTTTTAAGGCAAAAATGATTATCTTCCGCATGCTTGGCATTATATATTTGGGGTCGAAGACTAAGCCGACATTTAGGGTTGTAATTTAAATAGAGGAGTGCGCGACAAGCACTCAAGATAGCGCTTTGAAAATTTGGGTCGTAAGCATGCAAATACAAATTTTGAAAACAAAAATTGATGGTTGTTAGATTACCCTGTAACAGCTTTTGCTTTTGCCACCCTTCTGCCGGCACATTCCACCGTGTGTGTCTGTATAATCAAGATTGGGCATCCATTGTGGAGGCACTGCTGCCTCCAGGACACCCTGGCCAAGAGAGGAGAAATTTTTTGTTTGCTAGAGGTTTTAGCTTGCTGCTTGGCTTGCTCCTAATCGAATGATGGGGGGGGGGAAGATGCTGGCTGTTATCGGTAAATTTTTAGCATGCTCCTCTGCCCATTTTTAGGAGGAAGGAATGCTGGGAAACAGGAGGAGCCCTTCTTGTTGTCTACACACTCTTTTTACACATTTTCTATTTTCTTTTTTGCATCTATTTGGGTTTGGAACTTTGAAGAGGTGTTTGACTATCTGCAGCAGTATTTTTTGTCTGTCTTTAAGGGCTTCAGGTTCCCTTGTGTGTGTGAATTAGTAGAAAATTAATTGACATTTTATGGCGATTTCCCAAATTTCAATTTTTTGACCATTTTCGGCCATTTGAAACTAACTGACCATTTTTGACTAAAGTACTTTTCTGCAAAATGTAAACATGCCATTTCGTAGAGCGCAAAAAGTTAGGTAGACCCTGCAATTTCGACAAACTTTTTTAAAGCGAGCAAAAGTTGCGGGCTATAAAAATTGCAAATTTTGGCTTAAATTTGGTGATTTTTCGAAATTTTAGTCAAAATTTGCGATTTAGAAAGCGCATAATTTTTTACCCTTTTGATAAAGGTTTGCGAAAATGGCGAATTCACAAATACCCTACAATTTACATATTCTTCAAAGTGGTATATTTAGATTTTGCAAGAGACCCCTCTAAGAGAAAGTCGAAAATGGGTAGTTAGTTTCAAATGGCCCGAAATGGTAAAAGAATCAAAATTTGGAAAATCATCGAAACATGCCAACTAATTTGCTAAGAAAGCCACCCAAAATACTCTCATAAAATATATTTGCTCTAGGCAAAGATTTGGCAATTTTCAGATCTGATTGTAAATTTTTCCCGTAACTGTATAAGCAACACAGTCCTACCTGGAGCCGATTACTGTCTGAGTTACATGGTTTTGAGAAAAATGAGAGAAAATCAGAAAAAAATTACAAACTCCGATTTTTAGTTGGAGATGAAACAACCTAATCATTTCTAACTACTTTTCACAACTTTAGAAATAAAAAATAATCTTTTTACACGATGGGGGTCGATACAATCAGCTAAATCTGGCATAGTCCAAAATATTCATTGGTAAAGAGAAATCAGTGGTAAAAAGGTCATTGGCAAAAAGAGTCCTGGTAACCATAAGTGCGCCAGCCTGATCATACCACAACTAAATAACATTTTGAAGACATTGAATTCTTCTGTAATTTAACTTTTTGCTCTAAAATATGTAGAAACCCTTTAAATAATCCTTTGCCGCTAGATGGTAGTGGAAACAAGAGTGTGTAATCTCTCCTATTTCCTTGTTGAGGAAACCAAGGAAACCGAGCAGCAGCAGCAGTGTTGTTTTATTTGATATTAGTTCTCTTTGGGCTGAACAAAGGAAGTTTGATTCCTTGACTGCTGTTTGTGCGTAATTAATTGCTGCTTGTGTGTAATTAATAGTTGTTTTAGTGCCACTCACTCATAATCCGTTGTTACGGAGGGGGGGGGGCAAACTTTAGGCAGTTTAGCCTACAAAGCTTTTTATAATGGAAATAATTGAATTTTTTAAAGAGTAATTTGTTAAAAGATTTTGAATGTGTAATTTTAGAATCTGAAGTCATGGGTGTGTTAGAGTTGGCCCGAGAGGGAGCCGTAATTTTTCATAATTACTTTTCACAAAAGTAAGAAGGAATACAAACAAATAAGGAAGTGGTTACTTTTGTTTCAGACCTATTTTTTAAATTTTATGTGAAGCTTTGCGAACTATCGCATTGGTGAAAAGGGTAATTGAAATCACAAAAAAATTTAAAAACTCACATTTATCCAGGTAGATAGTGACACTCCTCATTATTTTATGTCTTCTATTGGTGAGTTAACCCTAAAACCCGACTTTAAAATCAGAAAAACTTTTTCATTTAAGTTTTTGTCGATAAAAACTTTATTAATAACTTTCTCGTGTTCTGGGTGCTAGGTTTGGTCTAAGGGATGACAGGCACGAAAGAAATGCACCATTTTTGTTGCGTCTAAGTCGTTCTTAAACGGGCATGCTAATCTGTGGACAAAATATTTTTTTTCAAAAAAAGCACGTCTATTTTTTTTTCTTTTTTTTCGTACCAGCTAATTCTCGTTTGAATGATTTTTTGCGCGCTTTGTCATTTTTTTGCGTGCATGCAGTGTAAAAACTTTCTCTCTCCATTTTTTGTCGGCCAACTTAGTTGTTCTGGTTTATTTTTTTGTTTCAGGTGCGTCAGCCAAGAGCCAAATTTTTTTGGAACCTGAGCTACTGTTTTAGCTGAGTTGCACATATGCCAATGTGCCACTAAAAATCGATGCGCTCAGCTACTACAATCTAAACAATGATTCGCCCATAACGTCAGTCGGTCGTTTTACTGCCTCTCTGGTGGCTCGTGCTCTTCGTCATTGTCACCTAGTTCCTTACAAAATTGTGTCTTCCCAACTTTGCGTTCAATTCAAACTGCGTGTAGTTTTCAGGTGGACACAGAGCTTCGTGAACCTGATGCTTGGTATACTTCAAAAGGGGGAGAAATTCCGAAATATCTCACAAAAGAGCAACTTGTAAAGTGCAAGTATCCTATTGCGGTCGATAGCACGTATATTTTTTCGTTAGTAATTCTACCCTTAATTTTATTGGTACTTGTTTTTTGGGGGTTCGCAATCTCAGGAAATCATTGTAGAGGGGCAGGAAACCGAAGCAGATGGTACCGAGAATGCTCTTGCCAAGTAGGTTTCGTGCTCCGCGCGTATTTCCTCTGATTGTGGGTCATGCCAAGGATGTGATCAATGAAAAGCCAATTGATCTGCTAAAGCTAGAGTGTCAGTTCCCCTATTCGAGGGTTCTTCCAGACAGATTTCAAACAGACGCTGCGCATACACAAGCTGAATTCCTTGATTCCTCCAATGTCTTTCAGCTCTTCTTGCAACAACAATGTTGACTGGAGAATCTGAAATGCTCTTTGTAGTTGCGGCTTCAATTGTTCCTTTGTTCGATAAACATATTGTTTGCAACGTCAGACTTGTGTCGTATATGTGCTGGTGTGCCCCCCGCGCAATTCCCCGTCCTTTAGTCCCTATAGCCCGATTTCCTTTTCGCGTGGTCCGTGTTGATTAATCCCTTCGGGGCGATTCACGTCCTGGGGCTATTCATCCCTAGTTTGTAAAACAGAATGATTCATCCCCCTGTTTAAAGGAGAATCGGAAGAAATACTTTGAAGCGTATGAGGGAATCTTTAAAAAAAGTACAGCTCTACGAAATGATGAAACGGGTTGGCCCTGTACATATTCTTCAACCCGCAATTCTTCGACCGGTCTCTTTTCTGCCGGACTACAGTGCTGCCAAAAGTCCGCGCAAAATGTATGTAAAACACAAAAAAGACCTTTTTGTCCCGAAAGTCAGTAAAAGACCATGAAAGTTAATATGCACAACTATTTACGAAATTCGAATTCACGCAGGACCACCCTAATTTCGTCATAATTAATTTTGCATTTTGTATTAAAATTCTGGCTAGACTTTACTTGAATCCCCCCCCCCCACGGCTGACCACTTTTTGTCAGCAATTTTTAAAAATCGATTGCATATTCGTGTTTCTCGACTCCGATTTATCCGGGAAACAGTCAACAGATTCTGT
>JAKMXJ010046420.1:0-10810 GCA_029339935.1 Anguina tritici
AAAAAATAAAAAAATAAAATTTTTTTGAAAATTAATTCGGGCAAAAATGGGTTAATACCGTATGTTCTCTTTTAATCGCCCGGGCATTTTTTAACCAGCCTGACAGGGGGCCTTTTTTATCAGAGAGGGAGCGACTATTTTTCACAGATGGCTTTGGTCACTTGTCATTGCTGCAGTTTTTTGATAACTGATTGTAAATGTTTTTTGTGGTTATCATACTCATTTTAGATGGGCTCTAAAGAGGATTTGCATGCAAAAGCTTCAGCCTTCTTAAAGTGAAGCTTTCAGCCTGTGCTCTCACTACGCCGACTGATGGATCTGGGGATAACAAGATTGCGTACTTTAAGCCAGATCAATCTATCGGCCCAAGTAGATTGGAGCTCTTGCGGGGCACTGGGACGGAACAAATAGTACAAGATGGTGGGATTGGTGAGTTGGGCTTTGGCAAGGCAAAGCTTTTTTAACAGTTCTTTGGGATGGGCGTCTCGAAGAGGGAGCTTTTATTAGAGAGGCAGCCATTATTAGGGGACCAAAAAGGGGTACCTTACTTTATTAATTCTCCTCTGTCCCCACGGTTTTAGACGGCTGGAGGGTTGAGAAATAATAAACCCCCTTCAGGGGGTTTAATGGAGAAAATACGGTGACTTACTTTTGGACTAGCCAAAATCATCCTGCACAAGCAGAGAATCTGGCGCTCTCCAAAAGAGAAGTTTTTGCCACTTTCTGTCACCTCGGCGTCCAGGCCACCACATTTTCCAAGCCAGGCATCTGAATGAATACTACAATTGGGGATATGCTTTTTGCAAGAACGTTAAATATGCATATTAATTCTAAACATAGGAAAGGAACTGGTTGGACTAAAGATCCAAATTGCTCCGCTCACAAATCCTATTTCCAAATGCCAATTATAAGTGGACAAATCCTACCACCATTTTAGGCAAATTCCTGGTTATCGGAATGATTGGTTGGAGGCAAAAATGAAAATTTCGTCCTGTAATGGTTGTGAGATATATAACGCCCTTCCAGTCAGTGTGCAGAGGACGGAGGCGTAGTATAATGGTAACACTTTATCCCCGCAATCCAAAAGAGCTGGCTCGATTCCAGCATCCACCATTTTTGTCTGAGCGCACGGATATAACATTATGACCCTGGCCCATGCCAACTAAGAACAGCGAGGACCCCTGCATAGGCAGACTTGCCTGGTTGGTTTTCGCCCCCTAAAGGGAAAGAGGGTTTCTCAAAGGCTCCTCGCTTTTCTTATGCACTAAAGTCCCTATTATAAAGGATTCAGGCTCTGACTAGGTTGGAAACTTCCACTGGTACATCCACTCAACCCTGATGTCAAAAGATCGAATCTCTAGGTATGTTTGGCCAGAAAAAAGTTAGAGCTCGGGACTGCTGACAATTTCTTCCCAGATACACAGATACAATTTCTTCCCAGATACTGAAACCCAAAAAATAAAACAGACATACCTAATCCAGCCTTTGCAACCACCGTGTGAATAGTATCATCAGGTAGAGCCTTATTTCCCACAACTAAATTTTCTCGAATCGTCCCACTGAAGATAAAAGGCTGCTGTGGGACAAAGCCGAAGATGGACCGCACAGCTCTGAAGCAGATAGAAATGGAACAAACATATCAAAAATACTGGTACAAGCACAACCTTGGATCCATCTGGGCAATGTCGATGGAACCATCTATGAATATTTTGCCAGTCTCAATGGGGTAGGCTCTCAACAAGGCCTAAAAATGGGTGAATTAAGAATTGTATTTGTGGGGCGAGTTAACCTGGAAAATGCTGCTTTTCCCGGCTCCAGTTCTTCCAATAATGCCGACGCGTTGTCCGGCCTCCACCCGAAAAGTGACGTTTTTGAGTGCCCAGGGCAGACCCGGCCCATAGCGTAGACTGACGCACGTGAAATCTATTTGGCCATTTATGGTGCGACAGTACTGAAATCACGAGTGAAAAAATATGTTTTGGTGGTTTATCAAGTTAACGACACTTTGTTTTCCGCATTCATCTTTCTTTTATTTTAGTTCCAGCACCAATTGAGACGCTTAAACTTCGCGTCGCAGTACCTGGTGAGACATATATAAAGCGATCCATAAGAAGCTAGCCAGCTGTGTCTCAGATGACGGAGACGCCCATTTTGATGTCATCTTTTTTGTTGCCACCCATTTTGATCATTCGATTAGATCGAATATTCGATTGAGCCGAATATTCAACCTTTCTCTCCTATCAATTGCAAACAGAGGGCATTGTGATGTCTTTGCGAGCGAAGCGAGCAACACCCACCCAAACTATTTTGCACCCATTCTTAACCTCAAACCTCGGCATCAAAATGGCGCGGCATAAAAACGTCACACACCCCTCAGACGAAATAAGTGACCACCTCTAATAAAAAAATTGGTCTGAATTTTTGCAACATTTAATTAATTCATAGGCGGCAGTTTGAAAGAAAGCTTTCACAAAAACAGATGAAATTTTGTTTAAGGCTCTGCGCGATACGATAAATGGGGTTAAACGTAACTCTACCCCTAGATTTTAGTCCCAGCTGTACCAATAAAAACCACGGCTAAGGCTAGGCCTATGGTTAAGTCTAACGATCAATCTATGGCTAGGGCTATGTCTAAATCTCTCGGTTAAGACTAATCTTTTATAGTACAGGCCCTGTAATCTTGTTCTAAAAGTATTTGCTCGAATTTGGGTAGACGAGTAAATACTCCTAGCGAAAACCGAGAAAATGTTAGCAATTGCTCGTTTCTCAACTCTATGTTTTACAACATGAGCCATGCCTGAAAACAACATAATACTCCAAATTTTTTAATAAACTTACTAAAAATTTGTCCAAGTTCTCTACGTCTTCAGTGGTTTCTTCTATGGGGATGTTCTGACTGTATTCCGCAATTCTTTCCACAGAAACCAGTTCCTGAAGGTTTTTCGATTTTATGGAGCTAGTCAAAGAATGCCATGCCAACCTTTTCAGTGTCGATAAAAGAGCACATGAGTGAGTTGAGCAATCCGGTGAGTGAGAGGGCGTAAGTGATGGCCAGGCCAATCAGACCTAAATGATACCCTTTGTGAGTATGATTTTCGAGCCGGGTGTGGATGTGCCCAATTAATAGAGGTTGTTCTATCCGAGATACCACCCCAGATTCATCTCTAAAGACTTCCCAACCTGTTTCCACATAGAAGAATCTTGTCTGGAGCACTCCAGCAAAAGCTATGGATGAGACCATGAGCACTCCAAGCAGCTGCAAACGCACGGACAGCCATTGGGATGCGGCCAGAGAGGAGTACTGGGCACACAGGTTTTTGTCCAACCGGTCCCGCAGAATGCTCGTAAACCTTGAATTCTGAACATTTTCAATATTTTTTGAAAAACTTAACACACCTCTCCGCAAATCGATAAGCTCTGATAGTGATAAGACCTGTGACTGTATCCGTGATGTGACTAAAACCACAAACAAAATTTAAGAAAAAGATAAAAAGGGTAGAGGGTTCATTTGAAGACTGTTTTCCTAAAGACGTGCGACTGGGCGGTGAAGAAGGGATTTGTACAGGGTGGCGCATTATATTATAAACGGATCAATGGTTTTTGGTCATAACTCTTTTGTTTTGCTACATTTCGACGAGACGACTTTTTTGAAAAAGAGGAGAATACTATTGGAGACTATCGGATGGTACCAAAGTCGCGCTCTAATTAACAATGGATCCCATTTTTCGCCCATGTCCTTCTGTTGTTTTTAATGACCATTTAGCTACTGAATTCTTAGGCTTAGGGTTAGCTTAGGCCGACCCTCGTTAGCCCCAATTTCTAATGTGCCCATAATATTTGCATGGTACTTGATAAGTACTATGGGTGCATTAGTACGGGTGGGCGTTATGTGAGACTAATATGGGTTGACCTAGGCTGAGCCTATGCCTAAACATTCAGTAGATAAATGGTGACTAAAAAAGCAGGAGAACCCAAGGAAAAATGCTGCAAAACAACAGGGTGCCAAGCCAAAAATGGGACCCATTGTTAACTACAGCCTAAACTTGCTTAGTTGTCACATTTCTTTTGTTAAAGATTGTGATTTTTGTTTGTCTATTTTCAGATGCATTATTCGCCTGAAGAGAGAGCAAACTGCGTTAAATGGTTCATTGAGGAGGGCAAAAGCGTCGCTGGCTTCCAGAAGAGATACAGAGGGAGACAGTACTTAAATGAGACTGTGACAAATGAATCAAGGAATGGTATGCAAAGGTTCAGACGAGCTGGTGGGGATGGATTGAAAGCAAGGTCCTCACATTCTCATTCGCATAGCTAGGCCGAAGAGTTTAGCAAGCCTTTAGAGAACTGCCTCAGGAGATCGTTGACAGAGCAATCGGAGCCTGTGAACGCCAACTGGAATACTGTCTGGCTGTGAATGGAAGAAGCACCGAACAAGAAAATGCTGATCAGAGTATAAAAGATCTACAAAAAGTGCCAACTAACAACATTAACCCTTTGTGCCACCCGACATTACAGTAACCTCACAGAAAAAGGTATAAATAAAAGTGTCTCTTTTCAAACCTGTATAATGGAGACAGTGTCAATGAGGAAATGCGCTTCACTTCGCAGGTAGTATACCGGTAATATCTCTAAAAGCAAAAGATATCCCTTTGCCCCACATCAAATAAAAACAAGGGACCTGTATGAAGTAGTAGACCACAAAGAGGATGACTACCAACGGCAGCAAAACCGGCAAGGCAAACAGCGTTATAAGAATGGCACCCACAAGGTTGACAATAGAAGCAAGGCATATGTTCAGCTGGAAAGGCAATGAGTCGTCCACAGTGTAGACGTCCGAGCACAGACGATTGACCAAGCGACCCCAGGGGGTTTCGTCCCACCAAGACACTGTAGACTGAAATACGGGGACCAAATATTATTTTAGTAATGTCGGTGAAAATTCTTTGAAATGCGGCGGCTTACATGCAAAACCATGTGCAACAGATTTTCATGAAGACGAGCAGCTGCAACTACACCTCCGTAAGCAAATAGAAAGGCGCGGATGAGGGTAAAAAGGGTGTTGAGACAAGCAATAAACACGTAAACTGTCAGGAAGAAGGCTGTTCTGTCGTATTCCTGTGGACCTTTTAGTGGAAATGTGGGGTGAGAGCCAAGGAGATAACTAAAGCTAAGGCTTTCTAAGTTTATTGTATGCATTGAAAAAATTATTGCCAACCTCCAGTCATGTTGATTTACCGCCTGGTAACCCAAATTTCCGTCTCCATCATCACTTGAATGCAAGTAGGAGGAGGAAGAGTTTGAATTGAGGGTCCACTTGCTCAACCACACATCAGACCCATTCTTAGTGGTCTGCATGAATAGTAGTGAGCAACCAATGAGCACTGCAAGCACATACCCCGTTGCTTGTAAATAAGACCAGTAGACGCCAATTTTTACGGTCCCTTCCTGGAAATGATCGATTCAAGGAGATTTCCTATATTGATAATTCGCCCAATTATCCAGAAATTTTTGTTTATTGGGTTGAACCATAAGTTCTGCCGGTTTTTTTGGTAACACTTTCAAAATGTTCATTTTAAAGAAATCAAGGTAACATATAGTTCCCCTCATTGTCAACGACTTCTTCCCATCTCTCAGCAAGTTTTCTCAGTGCCTCTTTTAAAGAAATCCACCGGGAGAACCTCAAAGTATCAAGCCAATTTTGGAGTGCTTTCACAAGTGAATATGATTATTGACGAGTATTCTGATCACTAAAACGGAGAAATAGTATATGCTTTTATAAAAATTGGCAAAAGATCAATTTTTTGCAAATAAAAGGTAGACAAAATATTCTGGACAATCATGCACCAACCCAACATATACAGGATATGAACATTCCTGCACTTTCATATTTGTTTTTAATATTTTCTTTATAACTGTGTTTTGCCTGGCTCTTGTGCCGTTGTCGGGTGAGCGAAAGCAGAAAGAAAGCACAAGGTTAGTGGTTTTGTGGTTGTTTATCCGTGTATCTTGAAGAGCCGTTGCATTCTCCTCGTGTCACCGTGGTGTGATTGGTCCGATCTTCTTCGATGAGAATGTCAATGGTGTCACCTATCTCAGGATGTTGCAAGAGGAGTTTCTTCCAAGAGTCAAGCCAAGTTTCAAAAATCTCGGACCACCCTGTATATGTGACGATGAATTGTCCGTATCCGAAAAACACCAAAACAGGTTTCTAGGCAGAGTTGAGCCACATTAAAAAGTTTGACTTTTGCCGAAAATTTTAAAAAACTAGCAAAATCTTAACACACCTGTTTTTCCTCCTCATTTATAGGCCCAACCTTTTCAGCTTGATCAAAGAGAATTTCCTCGGATTCCTTAGCCATTGTAATACCAGATGCGATTGCTCCTTCATCAAATACACCTGCTCCTAGTACCTCTTCTGGTGTGCCTGAATGGAGGCAAAAGTAGGGGAAAAAAGGGCTTAAAATGATCGAAAATCCGACCAGCTTGCTGTATTGCACCCATTGAGTCGAGGCAGATGACGTAGTCCACCTCTTTCAAGTATTGCACATGGTGAGTGGAAATGACTACAAGCTTGCCCCTCGCCTTTAGCAACCTTTGGATGGAGTTTTTGAGCACAAACTTGCCAACATTCTGGTCCAAAGAAGCGAAAGGGTCGTCCAGGAGGTAGACATCATTGTCCTGAAAGCCGGTATTTGATGTTTCATAGCTTCCAATCAAAGATTTGGTGCATGAAAACCTGGTAGATAGCTCTTGCGAGGGCCATTCTTGCACGTTGTCCACCACTCAAGGTAGTTCCCTCGTCTCCTACAAGGTAGTCGTCTCGACCAGGCATAAGCTGCAGGTTTAAAAACAAGTTGCAAGATTCTAAAAAACAAACAGGGATTGAAACTACCGCAATATCGTGTTCCAAAGCAGTGGCTTCCAGCACCCTTTGGTAGAACTCAGGTTGGAATGAGCTACCGCACACTATGTTCTCCTTGACTGTGCCCCTTCGCAGCCAACAATCTAAGGCGGCAAATTGGATTAATTTTTACTGGGGTTCCCGATGGCAAATGCGGGTACCAAGATTGGTTTGAGAACTGGACCAAGATTGGCTAACATTTTATTGTTTCCTTGTCGCCTTTTAGTACCGTGAGCGCATTACTTTCTGAAAATCTCGCAAGATAAAGTTACAATCTCATTTTTACTGCTAGAAAAATGGCTCTGGATCCGTGTGGTTTTTTAATGATCGTTTAGCTACTGAATGCTTAGGCTTAGGCTCAGCCTAGGCAGACACCGTTAATCCCACTTAACACCCACCCGCACTATTGCACCCGTAGTATTCCAAACTAGTACCATTTTTGCATGGTACTAGTTTGGAATACTATGGGTGCAATAGTGCGGGTGGGTTTTAAGTGGGGCTAATATGGCTACAAGAAGATCGGGCCCGAAGCGCGCAAGACAATTGACAAGCGGGGTGGGATCAGAAACAAGTCAGATGAGTCAATATAGAACAAGGTTGTCAAGTGTGCTGGATCCTCTTTTTCATCACCGTCTATGTCCAACTACTGCTAAAAATTTCAAAATGGGATGGCCTTGAGACTAATCTTCATCAAGCACAGCCTAATGCTGAAGCACAGAGATTTATTAACAAAATAAAGCCATGAGGATGAATCGGAGCAGGATGAAATTGAGGAAAAGGCCAGTGATGAATCAGAAATTTGCGGTGGTATGTGTCAATTTTGGCCCGATATTGATAGTCCTAATTATTATGAAAGAAAAAGTTGTATTATAGGATGCCCCAAAAAACAGCGTGTCCTAAAACAGTGTTTAAAACAAAGTTTTTTGTGGTGTTGTGCTCTCAGATAGGTCAGTGTGAAGCTATCTTAGGCTTGTTACCACTCAAAATGTGCGCCATTTAACTGGCCATCTTTTGAGTGGTAAGATGCCTAGAGTTGCTGAAAAATGGCGCACCTAAAGACAAAACGTCACAAAACACTTTGTTTTTAGTTAGCACCTTTTTCGGTCACTCTGTAATGGCCTTTTGCATACCTTGACTCATGTAGGCAAAGCCTTCGTTGATGGCTGACTGTCTCACCTTGACCATTCTTCTCGACAGGTTCCGCTTGTTCATGCTCTCTGTTTCGCCCAGTATGCCCATCAAAATGGTTGACTTCCCACATCCCACTGGTCTGGAATTGAGGAAAGGTGGTTATGCGGTAAATATCGATGTGAGGTTGTTTTTCAAATATCTTTGATAAAAGTTTTCTGCTTGATAGATGTGGCGGTAACTAAAGCTACGCTCACAATCTAGGCGTTCGTCTGTCGGGTCTGGTTGTCGCGTGTAGCTGGTGCTGGATGGGGTGGTCACAATAGAAGGCTAGACGCGACAGCCTGACGCAACAGCCACACTTTGGTCACACTGGAAAACAACTTCTTCATCGAATAATTTCACTAGATTTATTTCGGACTTATTCGCCCTCCAGTCGGCTTCTGTTTGCGCTATGTTTTCTCATTTCGGATGGCTGGGCATATTGAAGAAGATACTGGACTTCAGCCCGTCAGAGTCCATTCACTTCATCGCCAAGACCTGTATTCACCATCGTCGCATTGGAAGAACCATCTTTGATCAAGTAGTTATGCTTTGATAATGGAGTCGGCCACAGTGTCGCTTGTCTCGATTGGCTTGAGCAACACTCTCCATATTGCGCTCGTAACGCTCATCGCGCTTCCATCGTGCACATTATTCCCATTTCTGCCCAACAAAACCAAACACACAGTGTCTTACCCAATAATTCCAATGATGGATCCCTGTAAAAGTTATAATTTATAAATATTCTCCCCAAAATTTGATCAACCGTACCTTTTCTCCGGTAAAAGAAATGTTTCGAACAAAAAACTTTCCATCCGACCAGGAGAATTTTGCGTTCTCTACTTGAAGCAATTTTTCTGGTCCTGTAATTGAGATAAATATTTTTTAAGTTTATTGAGCTCCTAAAATCGGGAATACCATCAGTCAGAGCATAGTGATTGTAGGGTTCCATGTTCTCAATTTCGAAGAACTTGTCAAATCTCTTCTTGCTCACGCAAGCCTCCACCATTGAATTGAGCACCCAGGGGAAGGCGTTCTGAAAGTGTGATGCCATTAGAAAAGTACTGGTGGAGGTATTGTCACCAAAGGCAAGATGAGAATGTTGACTAGAGCCAGGCTTGTGAACACCTAGAATATCTGAGTGTTATCAGGACACCGTATGTTTTTTATTTCTGTAAGATCCTGTGGCATAGCTAGGGCATCATAGCCTAATTGTATCGTCACTGACTGTTGTGTCGTCATGCTATCTAAGCAAAGCTTCCACGATTCACTAATGTGTCACGCATGGCTCAGTGGTCTGATCAATCCTTTTGTCAAGTTACAACACTGACTTTTGAAAAAATGGTCAAGACAACAGGAGATCAATGCATAAAAATTAATAGAACAAAAGTTGGACATGTCTTTTTCAAAATTTTTGATATTATTCAATAAAAGCATTGATTTTGATAGGACATTTTTTATTCTGTAGCTTCCCAGTAGACAAAATGTCATCAGGAATCCGAAAAAGATGCTTGCTTATGACCCCAAGTTGGATACTCTATTTACTCTAATGAAAACCCGGGCCTTATTTATTTCATTCACCCTCTCCTATATTAGAGGTAGGTCTTATATTATAAAGGTCTTATATACTTCGACTGTCGGCGCCGAAGGGGTCACCAAAAAATGCAAGGATGCGTATTCTGCAACACTTTTATTAACATACTTCATGACAAAAAACATATCTTAAATAACGAAGTAATTGACAAGGTAATTAAAGACAAACTTATTCGGAGACAATCTGGAATCAAACAGCTACTAGATAGTTCCATATTCAATGCTTACCTTAGCTTTTGCAAATCGCCTTCCTTGGTGATCCAATCGCGAATGTTGCACTGGGCAATGTTGGACTACTTGCTGGTTGAATAGACCGAGGCGTGCCTTGCGGGTCTGAAGCTCCATTCTGTCGAGTAGGCATTCAGTCTCCCTGATTTGTTTACTTCCTCACTTGCATAAAGTTTATGAATAGCACCCATTCTGGTTAGTACCAAAAAAGGCCAAATTAAATAAAGCTCAGTAAACAACACAGGCAAAAATAAAGCCGACAAAGATCACGAAGAAAATAAAAATAAACAATTCGCTGACCAAAAATTTACTTTTCAGTTCAGGGGAATTTTTTATTCAAATTAAATTTGAAATTTTTTGCTTGGTAGTCTTACATTAGAGAGGGGTCTTTGATTAGAAAAAATACCGTAGTCACTGTTTCAAAATGACAACAATCTAATGCGTGGCCATATCTCCGCAACTAAGTGTCTTTTCCTATACGGATTTTTTAGGACAATTTGCCTACTAGGAGGCCACAGAATAAAATTTATATCGAAAAATATAAAAGGATCTTAAAAAACTATGGTCAACTGTCCTATGTCCATAAATACTGTCCCTTTCATGTATAAGGCCCATCTTTTCCCCATCCTATTTCAAGGCGGTGGTTTTCTATTACTTTTTGTTTTAACACTATACTTTTATATATCCCTCTGTAGCTCAGGGCATTTCGTATCAAATGATATGTAGCAACAATCAACAAGATCGTGTACGACCTTCCGAGAAGAAAGAGAACTCAATGCGTGTATTCTAGCGGAAGGAAAGCATTTTGAATGATGGTCTTTTTATTGTTTATTTGTCTCTTGCCTACAAAAAATGGGCCGGAGTACACTATAGCGTGCCCTCCCAAAATGGCCCAAAAGCATGTTTTTTGCTGTTTTGATG
>JAKMXJ010046627.1:0-14972 GCA_029339935.1 Anguina tritici
TGCATGAAAAAAGCATGTATACCAGAGTTTCTTTATGCGGTAGGCCCCAGTTAACAAAACCACGTTCAAATTCTATCTTTTTTTGGGTATTTAGGTACCTTTTCCCGGTAATCCAATGCTGATTAACTTGGTTCGCTTGTACGTTATTTGTTCGGATGTGGAAACGATTAAAGAGTCTTTGCGAGAGTGGAAATTGATACCTGGCGACGATGAATATGCTTCGAAAATGCGGTGAAGCAATGGAGCTCACAAATTATCCTTCAGAGTATAAATTTCTCTTTATATTGTATTTTTAATCATTTTAATTAGAACTGAAGGGGGTGGGTATCATGATTCCGGTCATTTTTGTTAAAATTTTCTTCGCCGAAAAGTGTCGACCGCCACCGGGAAACGTTTTTTAAGCATCTTTTGAGTGCAGAAACATCGAAAAAATGTGTTAGGAATCACTTTTGAGCTACGCGGTATAGTGTACCCGACCCATAGGGTACGTATCGTTTCGCCCAAAGTTCGTTTGGCCTAAAAGCTCGTTTCGCCCAAAACTTTTTTCGCCCAAATTTTCCTTTCTCCCCATAATTCTATTCGAATTTTTGCTTTATAAAATCGTGTGTTTCATCTTTTGGGTTGAACAAACTTTCGGGCGAAACGAACATTTGGGCGAAACGGACTTTGGACGAAACGCCCGCGTCCCGACCCATACTATTGCACCCATATTTACTACCCCCGTACCTAATTTGAATATGTTGTGAGTTACGGCACGTGTATGGTTTATCATAAATCACCACACAAAATTATACTTTTTAAAAAGTGTCGGTGAATTTACCTGTCGGTGAATTTAAATTGTGCCCTTTCAAAAAATTAATTTGCAATTTGCGTTCCTGACACCATTTGGCCATTTTGCTGTTTCTGGCACGCCGTGTTCCATAGGAATATTCCGAACTTTCGATTTTTTTAAATGGGCACATTTGATTCAGGATCACATATTCGGACTTTCTCTTCAAGTTTGGTGTTTCTTCACCGATTTCGAAGTTTTAGGTCAAATGTTAACGTCCAGAATAAAGCATTAAAAATAAAATAAAAACTTACTTGAAGTCTTACGTGTCCTGAACCAAGATTTATTCTAGAAATACGCAATTTATCACAAAATCCACTTATTTTAGACCAAATTTACATCAAATACAAATGTCCGTCGATCAACTCGAAGGCAATGAAGTCAGTGGTGGATTGGTTTTGGAAATTTCTCAATCCATGGTATAGGATCAGGCCGTCCAGTTCGGTTGAGCGAAATTGAAAACCTTTACACAAAATTGTTAAGTTTGTTTAGTCAAATCACTGCAACCAACCAAGACTTCCTGAGGACAGACTATTCCAGGTAGGCAGGGTGATGAAGTGCTGGCCAGAGTTGAAGGACAAAATGTCAGGCACATTGCTGGGGTTTGAGCAAGAAAACGATAGATCACCACTTGTTCTAACAACGGAATTCCCATAGCCCTGGTCGGCCAGTTCAATTAAGTCTAGCCAAATGGCATCTGCCTCGAATTTCACCTTTAATTGACTTGATAAATATGGGGTACAGTGGCTGTTTCCAAGTAGTGACCTTCTTCATACAGCCTTTGAACTGGTAGAGGTGATTGGGGATGTAGAGCCGACCGTGAGGTGCCCCTCCCACAAACGCAAAGCTGTTGCCCAACCAGTCCACATTGGAAGCCAGCTGCTTCACCTCATCCGTAGAACCATCCACAGTTAGGCGCATCTGAATGATGAGTTGGGTTGAGATCTTTCATAGATTGGCAATAAAATAGTGAGCACTCCAAACCACACATCTTAAGATAGATATAACACAGAAAACATGTCTGGAAAAGAGAAAACACTGCATACAGATCAGAAATCGGAAATAAAATTAGTTTTTAGACGTAGAAAGCAAAGTATTCATGCAATATAGGGTCATGAGAGTTGCTTTTAGGAGGTCATATAATTGCTTGGAGTTTACAACTCTCTCAGGCTACAGAGACTTGGCCTCAAATAATTTTTAGTGTAACAAATGCATTCAATTTTGGCTAGCAAGATAACCTCCAGAACTATCCCTTTAATGTACAAAACAACATGAAAGTTATTGTGATATCTGGCTGGCCACCTCGAGAAGCCTCTGTAGGAAGCAGAGAAAATATTTTGCATTCTTGTTCGTCCTGGCTTCTTAACTGCCACGAGTTCTATCGATTCCCCTTTGGCTGAACAGGCGAAAGTCTTAAGGTCAACCTAAAATACTTTCCATTTTTGGATGATTGAAAAATGATTAGCCTAGGCTAATTATTAGAGGATCTACGGTAGCTGGTGATTGGAACCTCTCTTTAAGGTCTAAATTTAGCTTCTAGATTAAAGATAACAAGATAGTCAAACAGCAGTCTAGAAAGACAAGACCACTAAAACTAAGAATTTATAGACTTGACACAAAGAAACAACAAACTCGGAAAAAACTGAGTAGACACACCGCAAAACTGATATTATGCACACTTTTCACACACCAACTTACTTACAGTCAGAGTGGAGTACTTAGTTCTTGGCTAATAACAACAACACTTTAACCAAAAAGTTAGGAGAAACAAGACTTCTTGTGTCTTTTCACTTGGAAGACAGTCTTCCAAAAAACATACCAGAGTCAAGTCCCTGTAGAGCATAACTGCGTGCCACACATCATCTTAAAGTTATGCATTAAAACGGGTTGAAATAATTGAATCGGGGCTGACCATCATATCGAGCTGGTTTCAGAGACTTGTTGAATACTCTTATGATGCGTTTTTCAGAACCTTCCAGCCAGCAGACAGCCAATAGAACACCTCTTTCCAACATTAATTGCACATAGTTCTGTAATTAAAAAATAACACAGTCAAACCTCGATTTCGAGGTTTGACTGTATAAGAGGATCTAGGCCACAAAAGTTAAATATTATTGAGGTGTCCTAATCTTTTTGGAAGCTAGGTTAGGCAAATTTTTTTCCCTTGAAAACCTCGAATTTTTTTGCTTTGCTATAAGTATGTTACTGATGTCTACAAGTCTAAAATCACCTGGTGATCTCCACCTACAAACAACAAGCCATTGGGTGAGCTGGTCTTAAAGTGGAGGGTTAGGTTCTCTCGCCTGCTCCACACCCCAGTTCCACCTTCCAAGAAGGTAGATGCTCCACTTTTGGGGTTTGTTAAGTCGTAGCCTAGCCATTCATTTGCGAAGAAGGACAATTCTGCTGTGCTTTTTTCTGCAAATTGCTTTTGTCTAATGCCGTACAAATTTTTTTTTACTCAAAACCAACTTTTGGTGTCGCACTGTCTGCCCTCGTAGTCGGTGAAAGAGCAATCACATTTGGGGCCTGTGTTTGAACTGTAGCATCGGCCGTCGTGTTTGCAGTAGAGCAGGTTGGTAGAAAACTGGTCAGTTTCAACTGAACCACTAGAGCCGCTGTAGGTCTGTTTGCTGGAGCAGTACTCATCGTCCGTCTGTCTGCAGCAAGATGAGGTAAAAGGGGGTGTCACCTCAAGAAATCCCAAGAATCTTATTTTTGGTAGCCATGTTAATTTTTTCATGTTTTTTGGTGGAATTTCTTGCATTCCCAGGTTTGCGATCAAAAATGGGATGATTGGAGGTCTTGAGGTGACACATCCACTTTAGTTAAAGTAGGGACAACAAAGGCAAACCTGGTGCCGTTCGAGTCAATCAGCTGAGGAGAACTGACTCCCTAGATTTTTTAAAGTTAGATTTTATATTAGATAAAAAATATTAGAGTCAAATCTTGATATAAAACCACTCGTGGAAACCGACCCTAGGTGGTCTTATATCGAGGTTTGACTGCACAACAATACCTGTGGATAAAGGCGGTAAACAAGGTTTTTGATGTTGCCAGCAAAGTGCCTGTTGAATTGTTTGTAATTTTCCTTAACTAAATATATTCCTTCGAACCCCTACTTTGAATGACGGCGCAGTGGAGAGCTCATTACGCTCAGGTGGTGCATCTCCTAAACATGACTTTTTTCTATTCTAAAAGCTGTTGTTGGAACTAAAATTTACTCTAAAATATCATTTTAGGTACTACAGACAGGACCCATCGGGCCTCATTTTTTACCCTCACCCAAAACTGGGCCCATTTTTACTTTTCCAACCCTAAGATCCTGCCCAGTCATTCCAGTTCTGAAGGTTGAAATTTTTGAACGCTCTCTTCTTCATTTTCTGCTCTCTATCTGCAAATGGAAACTGCGACCGACACGGCGTCCTCTTGCTTTTTTAATAATCAAAAATGGAGAAAAGTTAATGAATATCTTGTTAGTTGACTAGCTGAAATCACAATATATCATTGGGAGACTTAAACCTAGTTTATTTCGTCGCTTGATCACAACACCAACAACATATAAAGCAGAAGTGACACAGAAATAAATAAAGCTAGTCAAAAGCCCCCTTTCTGTTATGATTTATTGCCCCTCTCTTTGTCAATAAGCTGTCATTGTTTTGTGCTTAACTCTTCGTGACTCTGATATATGCTAATATCTTCGACATTTTTATAGCCTAAAAGGTTTTGAACTTGTTTTGGCTGTGTTTACTGCATCTCAGAAATTTTAAACATATTTTTCCGATAAAATCTTGATGCATCCAGACTTTTTATTTGGAAGATGGACATGTAGGGCCCAGTATTTGGTGTTATTATTTGAGTTGTTCAGCAAAAAGAACTGCTCTAGTCTGGTTTGCACATATCACTTCTGCTTCTTTAAAGAGGCTATTCCCCAATGATATGAATATGCGAGGGGATTGGAAACACATCAATGTGCCCCAATGTCAAATGCTAAACAGCTCGTTATTTGCTCTTTTAAAATGATGATGCTTCTTCTGAACACAACATTAATAGTTATTTTTTGTTGTTCTATAGGCCTTTAACAAAACAAGCAAACTTCTTCAAAAAGTTTGAAAATAAGTTGAGAATATTTTTGGTGAATTATAAGAGTCAAGAAATAAGGTATATCCTGAGTAGGAATGGAGCCGACGAACACCTGTGCCAGATCCAATTGCCCTTCACACTTAGACACCGACGCACTTTTTATAAAGCTTTGTTTTTCGGAACATATTCCAGGGTGGGCGCCTTATTAAACAACTCACACATCAGTCTGATATTTCAGATTTTAATACAAAATAGCCAAGTCTCTCCTATGGCCCCAAAAGTTCTAAGCAGACGCAATATTTTGAAAAAATGCCTTGAAACTCAACTTTTTTATTTGAAGCAATTCCTTGGCTGTACACAAAATTAATTTTTTCTTCCAAAAAACTGGCCCTCCCAATAAAGTAAGCTTGCCTATTTATTTGTGGGATTGAAATTATGCGGATACATTCAGTGCTGGCGACTGAACCATTTAAAGACGGGTCAATTCTCCTGGGAATAACTCGGTGGGAAAGCGGAAGGATAAATAAGTTTTTGTCAAACAACTTGCACAAATTTCACCATTCTACGAAAATGGGCTACTAACCTTGGGCATTCCACCCACAAACACATCCGAGTTGGTTCTCAAATTGCCGAAGGCGAAACTGCGCTGGTTGAGTATTTTGAAAACGACAGTGTCGTCCACCTGCACTTTTACGTTCTCCCAGGCCTGGATTGAGTGAGGTTTAAATATGAATTGGATCCGTATAGATACAAATAATTACCTGAAACAACACAAACTTGTGCCACCTGTTGTCATTGACGGGCACATCCTGTACTCGGATTTGCATGACTGGTCTTTTGAGCAAGTCATCTTGGCTCTCATCCCCCAACCTAAATCATATCGAATCTGTTTAGTCTATTCAATTTAAAAAGATATACCTGAAATCCAGCTGCAGCCTGCCATCCACTACAGAAATGGCATAAAAATTTGAGTGAATTGCTCCATCGTCTGTGTATACTGCAAAAAGAACATTGAATACGATCAAAAGCAACTGCAGCCTTACACAGTAACGCATCACCAACTCTTGTCTTGAACTCAAAGCTCAGCTGATTTTCAAAAGTCTGAGCCCATTTAGGATATCTGAATATGAAAAGCTCGATTATTTCTATTAGCAAGGCGGCCAGCAAAAAACATTATATTCTCTTCTTCGGAAAATAATATTCAGTTTTCATTGCAAAAACACATGATTTTAGGAGTGTTTACAAAACTCACACTCGATGTCTGGTCGATCACCTGACCTAAAACGTGTGTTTCATCTTTGATTTTCTGATCTAATTCAAATTCTGTTCCTAACCGTCTGCTCAACCTTAAAAAATGCTGTTCGTAAACACTCCTTTTCAACAATTTTTGCATATTTACTGCAAAAAGACCTGGTAAGAAAATGAAAGAAATGCCACATTTGTCTGAAAACAATACGCAGGAAAAAGCGAGTGTGAGTTCTGGAAGCTCTGGGGCATATCCAGATAATTTAGACCATGATGGTCTCAGATGATCTCAGACTCTACCCACCTATCTGGATGGCGCCTGGCTTTTAGGCTATAATTAGAATGGGTGATATCCCCTGTTCGAAAAATAGGTTTGTACTTTTAGCACCAAAATTTCTATGATATCTTAGTGTATGACCACTCAAAATGTAGCCCAGGAACTCAGCTATATCTTGAGTGGTCAAAAGTTAAGGTATCATTAAAATGTTGCGGCTAAAACCATAACGCCTCAAACCACATTTAGAATAGGGTTACTTAATTATCATACTATACGGCAGATACTAAAGTGATGGTTAATCTAGCCGAGCTACTGAGACTCAATATTTCTTTGCTAAAATACGCAAATAAATTTTGGGGCTATAAAATTAAAAAGTATATTGGTTATTTTTCTGCTTTCGAGGTGGCTTTGGTGTCTCACCTAGCAAAAGAGTTAGGACCTCCAGAGAGAATGACAGCTTCTGTAGTGGCATACCATCCCAAACACAATATGGACAACAATAACTTGTAGTAGTAGAATAAAGTGGAGTTAGATAGCAGGTCGCCGGCTCGACGACGCCATTTGCGTCTCATAACTTGCCAGAGTCCACCATTGATGCTCTTAATACACTAATATATTTAGAAGATAACAAAAAGAAACAAAAACATTGTTGTCATGCTCCCAAACAACAAAGACTACATGCCAAAAAGATTTTACAGCGTATTCATTTTAGCAAAAAAACTTGAGTGGAATTTCGGTGAGGGGGTGTGTGTTCTTCTTGTTTGGCAACTGAATTCCACAACCACCGGCGGCCCCACTCTTTTTGTGTATCTCTGTAAGGAGGAATAGCTGGACGGCTGAACATGAAGGCAGATGGCAGAAAAAATGTGTACATAATAAGGGGTGTCGGATTACAAAGAATGTGGGTAAATTTTTTGTTTCATTTTTTACAAAGAACCACAGAGAAAATGGTTTCTTGGTATGGTGAGAGATGAGTTAGCTGGGCATGGTCGGAGTAGACATGTTAAGACGCGACCTAGGCTCAGGGAAATTATCGAAAAAACAAATAAAGGCAGGGATCCGAGTTATTGGAGTAGAAACGGTTTACTCCGTTCTTGGTGCCCTTGCAGACAATTTTAGGGTCTGTCTATCCCATTCAGTTTTCCAAAAAGGTCTAAACGGAACGTAAAATTTGATGCCTGCGAGTTCGACCAATGTAGGTGTTTGAAATTAAAATAAAATATTTAAAAAAGCTGGCTTAGGCTTAATATGTAGCTTTTTATGTTTTTTATGAGCCATTAAGAGTTTAGGTGTAAGGAGAAAGCGGGAGTTAAAAGCGCTAGACTTTTATGTCAAAACAAATGATTCACTTTTGGTCTAAATAGTATCTAAGTGGTAGTTACTAGTAGTAGTCGAGTCTCAATTAAACGACAACCTCTCAAGTTAGGCACCCAGCTGAGTGCCACACTTTTTACCCCCACTTTTCGGATACTTCTGAGAGTTATTTTTCGTGATTCTAGGCCAAAAAATTAAAAGAGTTTGAACATAAGATTTGCTTTTTTGAATTTTAGTAGTTCTATCGTAAAGCTGATGATGGCCTCTCGATTGAAGGAAATCCAATTTTTGAAATTTGGGCGTCCCCATATCCAGAGGTGCGGCGATTTACGGGAAACTGAATTATTTGTTAATTATTATTCTGAATTATTTTGTTCAGAAGGTAAAATTCTGAGTCTTTTTTTATTTCTGTGGTCACGAAATGCATCAACCTGATTATTGAGCCAGTTCATGCGACTGAAATTCAGTCTTATTTCGTGTGCAAAAAACATAAAAGTCATATGCTACGGAAAGAAGGCAAAAAGCATGCCAAAATTGGTCAAATGACAAGAAGCTAGATCCTTTTTGTTCTAATTTTTCTTCTTCTTCTTTGTTGTTGACAAAGAAGACTATTGAGGGAATACTTAGGGAATAGTTAAAGAGAGAATAGCTAATCATAGTTCCTTAGAATGAGCACAATAAGTCGCCCTAATAATAATAGTTCAACATTCTCACAGTGGGTTGGTTATCCAGCCTCTTACATATATAAATCATTTATGAGGTCAGAGTTGGCGTGTCTGACAGGTGGATGCTGCGCAAACCATAAACACATGTCTTGGACCAGTTATTTGATCGATTAAAAAATCTTACACGGGAAGTGCACAGGCCTGGGTGGTCGTGCACTTCCCGTGTTAGAAAAATTTCAAATTTCCCAGTTGTTCAGCCAATATCCTTATAATTTTTTACGCTAGAGACATAAATATCAGAACTGGCAAGGAGACTTCAGAAATTGGGGTAAAAGGTGTCTTACCCAGCTGGGGGTCTAACTTGAGGTTAAATTCGCGAAAAGTCCCCCAATTTTTATGGACAACGGAAATTTATAACAAAGCTAGGTGCAGAATTTAGTAGATTTAGAACCGATGAGAACTCAAACATATAAGATGTCTTGTCTAGCTATGTAACATACTAGCAATTAAAAAATATATTGTTTAGCTTTTACAACGCAACTGTATTGCAAAGAGTAAACGTCAAGGGTAAATATTTGTTTGTTTCAGTCCACTTGAAGGAGCCTGTCTCTTCTTATTCGTGACAATTTGAAATGTTAGATTGGTGTGGACTATCATCATTTGTTAAAACTGAAATTTTGAAATGTTTTTGAAGTTTAGAACCTATGACTAGCAAGCCCTGCTAGTCACTGCCACATAGAACAGCCTAGCTCATTTTCAATCGAGTAGAAGTTTTTATTGATGAGTAGGATTGGGCTAATGTAGCCTAAAAGCTACACGTTGAGCTTTTCCAAAAGGCGCGAAAATGTCGATTTTAAAAAAGCTTTTAAGTAGTAGCAGCTTTTTGTAGCTTTTGCTGTTCATCGAGCTTTCTTGTAGCTTTTTTGCTAATCGCTCATCGAGCCTTTTAACTACATTTTTGTTTTTGGTCTTTTTGTGCCTTGTACTGACATAAAAACTGATCTTGTTTAATTTATAGCTATTAGTTCCGTTTTTGAGTTGATTTTTTTGAGACAAGATTAAGATGGTGTTACACAATTTAATCAGTGTTTAGATGAGCTCTTTTTTTGCTCTTTTTTGGCGTGTGAGTGAGAACAGAATTTCTCTTCACAGGCAGTGAGTGAGAATTGAAAAATTCTCGGTGTATGAGAGTAAGTGAGATTCTCGGTGAAAATCTCACTCGGAGTGAGCTCATCTAAACACTGATTAAATCGTATAACATTATCTTAATCTTGTCTCAAAAAAATCAACTAAAAACGGAAATAATAGCTATACATTAAACAAGACCAGTTTGATCGACCTTATACACAAGTGCATAACTCAATAAATAAAAGTTTAAACTTCATTGAGTAAAATAGAATATGGGTTCAGAGTACTTTTAAGGCAGTACAAGGTATAAAAAGACCAAAAACAAAAATTTAGTTAAAAGACTCGATGAGCGATTAGCAAAAAAACAACAAAAAAATGAACAACAAAAAGCTACATGTACCTTTTTTGTAGCTTTTTTAAACCGAAATTTTCGCCACTTTTGAAAAAGCTCGACGTGTAGCTTCTACGCTACACTTGCTGTTGATGAGTCTAGTTTCGTGTTCAACAATATACGCCACTTAAATATTTTCTTACAAATAATAAAAATTACTTAGAAATTATTGACAAAAACAAGGTGGTCCCGCGCCAATTCAAACGTTCGAAATTGTTATGAATCGGAAGAGACCCTTTAAACGATAAAATGGAAGCTAAGTCTGATTCCAGACATTGCAAAGACCTGACGCTCAAAGAGCTGATGAATTGAACTTGAAGAAAAAGGGTATATAGATCTTTAAAAGAATACAATGAAGTCTAGGCAAACAGAAAGTAATCGCAACTAAAGTCTTTCAAAAAGCAACCTCTTGGTCTAACCAAATAGTATTTTATTTGATAATGAAAGCTTCCCAAAAATCTTTAAAGTGGAGGATAGAGCAGGCAATTTAGCTCATTAAATATGCGTTCAACCACAATAGATACTACTGCAGCCACTGCCCATTTGTCTTTTTGTTCTCGTTTCCTGGCTTGTTGGTAGTCAAAGCTAGTCTATTTGGCCAAAAAAACTTTATAAAAACAAATTGTCTGAAAGTTTTTGTCTACATAGAATAGCAAAACGAACTTTTCTATTTGAACTTGATGGCATTTAGCTTTGATTAAGCCCAAGCTCTTTTCATCAAATAACAAAATACACAGCAATTTTGTTAAAAAGTATATTTTCTCGCTTTACAGATAACCGTGTATACTGCTTTCAGCTGACATGCCTACCACTGTCTGTTCAGGTGCGCGTATAACAGAAATAGGCGTAAATATATATTTCTATGCATATTTTCGAAAACACTTAAAAACTATGGGGAGGCTAAAATTTTAAACAATTTTACCTTGGTCCCCCAAGATTACTTCTTTGGGGTAGAGGGAACAGATATAGAGCCGAGATGTCTCTTTAGCATAGAAGTGATAACACCTTAGTACTCCCCCACGGCTGATCCAATTTTGAGGTCAATCTTTGAAAAGGGGTTGGATTTTCGAGTTAGACCCCGCCTTACCCGGGAATATGGTAAAAGATCCTTGAAAGCAAAATATTTTTTGGGTTTTGCTTAGCCTTTTTGGTTTTGAAAAAAATCGTAAGATTTTGGCCGTTTCAATCATTTTTATACCATAATACAGATAAAAGATGTACTTGAGCATAAAAAATCGATAGAATTGGGTTATTACAACTTTGGATAATTTCTGACCTTTGCCTTACTAGAAATTTGGTAAAAGAGTCTCTAAATGCACATGTGATCAAGAATATTGCTCGGATTCATCTCGTATCTAGGTTTCTGCCCGGATCTCTAACTATCAAGCCTCCTGCGCCTTCCTCGGACATACCTGTAAGACATACATACAAGAGGAAGATGCGAAATTTTTCAGATTTTAAAATGTTGCATTTTATGCATCTAGAGTCATTCTAGTGATTAATTTCTCAGGTATGTTAACCCCAAGTCCCCTTTGGTGGCAATGTAAATTGCAAGTAGCCATAAATATTAGACAAGAATTGGCAAAGTTTTACAAACAAGACAAATAGTAATATAAATGGCCGAAGCATTAGCAGTGGTTGTGTGTAGTTGCATGACTTGAAAGTGGTTGATTAAATTTCTTGGAAAACATACAATTCCTAAGGAAAAATAACTTTTCACACGATTCATAGCATTCATCTGGTATTACAATGGTTTATAAGCTCTCTGTCACATTAATACCAGCATGCTCATTGATTAATTTTGAGCTAAAAGGCTGGTAAAAACTTAAATTGAAAAAATTATCAAACGAGGCAAACAAAAAATAATCACATGTTTAAGCAAAAAAGGATGGTTGTCATACTTTGGTGCACTTTTTATTGGACTAAAATTTAGGAAAGCATGACCAGTGTAGTCACACATAAAATTTGTCTCTATTTTGCTAACAAATGCAACAAAATAAGGGTGTTATAAATTGGTGTTGTTAGTTGGTTGGACGGTTGGATGTGTGTGTGTCTAAGGAAGGGGAGGAGGGGCTCATCATGTCTTCTCTGGCTGCTCCATATCTTGACTTAAGCTGGGTAGTGGATTTCCGGCCTAAACAAACTTTCTTTCCCACATTCTTCCTGCTTGGCAATCTTTTGGTGCATGTATCAAGCCTTGTTTGGCTTCCATGTCTTGTGGTGTGAATTTAAGATAATAAAGAACAAAAAACAAGTTTCAAAAGTTGATCTTGTAAAGAAGCTCATTGAGCTAATCCATCTCATTTTACAAGTTTTAGATCTAGAGTGCCAGCTAAAGTAGCTTTCGACAAGTACAACCCCAGATACAACACCCGTTGTTCTTGTCTGCTACTTGCTCAAAATGAAAGTTGTATTCATGATTGGTCTGAGCTGTTTCACAAGAGTATTCAGCCTAAATCAAGCTTTTCATTTTCTTTAAATGTATTTTAAGAATGTGGTTTTTACTTTACATGAATGAATAAAATTAATGAAAAAATTCCACGTGATAATATGACTGAAGTCAGTACATTCACAGAGAAGGCCTGTCCGGGACAGTCCCGAAGATTTAGACACTCACTAAAGCATACACCTTCCTAAACAAACCAAACTTCAAGTATGACCAAAACTTTATAATATATAAGTCCATACTTCAAAATAGCTCAAAAACATACTTCAAAAATTTTTTCTTGATCCAACGATATTTTTTCAAATTTTTTCATTTTGTATACATTGGCCTTGTAACGTGATTACACTTTAGTTGCAAAAATGTATTCCACAGAGAACAAGAGATTTCTGGCGTTTTTCAGGTATTTTTAGATGCTACCGTGGTTGAACACTACTTTCAAATAATTAAAAAAACTTTTTTATCTTTTTATCTTTTTGTATTTATCGCGTATCGACGAGATCTTTTTTAAGGTCGATAGCCAAGACTCTGGGCTGCAAAATGAAACCAAAGATGGATAACAACGTTTATCAGAATTTCAACAAAAATAACAACAAAGCTCAACAAGAAAAAGAACAAATTTTACTCGATATTTCCATAGGTCTGCTCAATACCACCTGAACTTCGTTAGAGCTTGGTGGTTTAGCCAACCGGGTTACCAAACTATCTTATTCTGCCAAAAATGGTGCCTTGAAAATTGTTTGGTTGCATTGCACCCAGGGGGCATTGCGCAGGTATTTGCAGAGTCGAGCATTTGATAAACCATAACGCGGGTTTCAATTACTGTCGAATTGCATACTAGAAGCTCATTAATGCCCTACATGCACTGCAATTAGGGGAATTGTACTGTCTTTAGGCCGCGAAGCGGTTCAACACTTAATCAACGCTCTTATACGTCTATAACGCTATGGGGGTAGTCGTATGGGTGGATGTTGATTGTCTGCCTCCCCCCTCTCCCTTCAATAAAATATTTAACAAAACGTGAGAAAAGCACTCTGTTGTGTACAGAGTAAGATTATTAGATTAGACAACCAGATTGGACAACTTCAACGAAATTTTTGGCTTTGCTGTTTCATTTGTACGTTTATCTTTAATGATAAAGAATTTGATCTCTAGCATTCTTTATTGAGCCTTTTCAGCATGTCCAAACGTAAGGTTTTTGGTATCCGAGGCTTCTTCAATATACCAAGGACTGATAATCAAGTAAATTCAGAGAATGACAATGTCCGGCAGCTTTTGAGTGAAGAGGATCTTCAGTAGCTTTCGAATGCAGGGCAGGCTTAGAAAGACCTGGAGGAAGAGCAGGTGAGCAGTGTTCAAAGATGATAGAAAATTGCATAGAAGCTTTTCTTTCAGGAATTTGGATTTGTAACAAAAAAGGTGATCACCGGTGACACTGCCAAAATACAATCAAAGTCTTGTGAAAGACTATGCGCTTGTGAAAGAGTCAAACCAAGGGATGAATTTGCAAGACGACATTAAGCTTGGGAAAGATGGAACGAGCAAAATTCTTCGGCACATTATCAGAGAAAAGCACAAGACTAATGCGAAAACCAACAAAAATCTTCAGTGATTAGGAAATTTCATCAAAACAGTCAATCTATGCTTCCCTTTTCCTCTTCTCTTCTTTTATGTTAGCTTCTTTTTAATGTTGTAGGCAAAGGATGTGAAGAAAATCAATGCATCAGAATTGTCGCTCGCTTTCTACGTCGCTAAGCGCAACAATTCGTCCCGTTCAGCAACTGAGCTTGTTCCAATGGTATTTGCTGACAGTTTGATTGAAAAAGGCTGCTTATTATGCAAGACTAAAATTGCATATTATCCGTGAGTGTTTTTTACTATTGTTAATTTCATCTAATTATTGCTCACTCTTTAGGCGTCATCTATCCCCATCTGCAGGAGAACATCTTGGAGCATATGAATGAGCACGGGGGATCCTGTACTATTAGTCTTGATTCCTCTCCTCAAAATGAACACAAACTGTATACCTTAACTACTCGGCAAATGCATTTATGATACTGAAGTATACAAAGAAGTGGCTAACAGTCTTAAAGAATCGGAGCTTTGCGGTGCTGAAGAAATTGGTGTTTGCTCTGTTTTAAATTTTACCGTCAAATGCCATCTGCGAAACAATTTTCTCAATGAAAAAGACAATCTGGTCGGACAAAAGAAGCAGGATGAATCTCGACACACTTAATGTGCTCATCTTTATAAAATCCAACACGGATTTGGAATGTCCCCTTTTTTGATCGAATGCACCCTTTCTAAAAAAAACCGTATAGCGACCCTTTTTACAAGGCGGGCAAATATAACGCAGAAAATTTGAAAATTTTTGTGTAAACGACTGCTTACCTGGTCCATTTCCTTTTAAGGGCAACCTTTTAAACCTGAGACAGGACAAAAACCCCCGCGACAAAATACCCCGTCACATAATAATCACTCACAACACACACGGGCTACTTGCAGACTCAGGCTTTAACCAAATAATCGGTGGAAGGGTTCTTCTTTTCGGTCTTAAAAGCTACGAGCAGTGGATGCATGGTGTTAAAAGAATTTAC
>JAKMXJ010046636.1:0-11787 GCA_029339935.1 Anguina tritici
CTCTTGACAAATAATACATTAGAGGCTCTTTTTGCCTTGCTCCAGTGAAGAAAACATGGTCAAGTACCTCTAAAAAGGTGTTTTCCTTGGAAGACCAAGGCAAAAAATTAATTTTTGGAAAAACATTTTTTCCAAAAAATAGACTTTTGTGTCGAAAATCGTCGTAAATACCCCTTTTATGGTTTTAGCCTATAGTGTTTGCTTAGGAGACGTTAAAAAACACTTTTGAAAAAATCTCATTTGGGGGAGGGGTATATCCAAGTAGGGCCGATAAATCCCACCATAAGATGACACTCGCCGAAAAATATTTGGGTGGTTTATAGGAAACTTGAGGTAAAGTGAGTCTTAGAATAGGATAATCTCCCAATAAGATACAATTTTGTTGGGTCCCGATGGTTATCTTATTGAGAGGTGCAACTGTATTATCGAGCAACAGTATCGAAATTTTCGGCTAATTTTACACCAAAATTGCCAATTATCACGTTTCACACCTCATTATTTCTCAATATGGCTGTTTATTCATCTTCAGGAAGGTTGATTTCCCTTACAATTTTTATTAGAAAGCAAAGAATTAGGCGCAAATACGATAATTGAAAGAAGTTGTGAGACAAGTCTACTCCAAGTCGGAATATCTTGACATTCAGTTGATCCTTACTTTTTGCACGTAGTTATTTGGCTATCGTCTAATTCCTTACTTCCTACTCAAAATTTTCAGGTAAATCGACCCTACTGAGCACGAATAAGCAATAGAAATTTGATTGAATGTAGTGTGCAGAATCATAATTGGGGGCAAAGTGAGCCGCAATTTTCCATGCTTCTTCTCGATAATACCTATTTTCGGCGAATTTTTTCCTGTAAAACACGCGCGAGCCCAAACTTGGCACGCAGAACACGAAAAATTTGTCAGAGGAGAAAGAAATGCCGTATTTACTCTAACGAAAGACCCCCCTCCAATGTAAGAACCCCCTCAACTTTGAGGTTTTGTATCTCAGACCATGAAATTGTTTTTGTGCTTTTCTTTTTTGCGTTTTCTGAACTCCCACGAGCTCTACCGATTCCACTTTTTAGATTTCTATTTTAAACCTAAAAATCTCGAGATTAAATAAATATTTTCTCGATTATTAGGAGGTTGAAAACACGGTTCCTTTATTAGAGGAAACACGGTATATAAAAACCAGAAGTGATCGGGAAAATGCACAAAACTTTTGAGTGGGACGCCCCTTTTCATTTGGGAAAAAAAAATTTCCTCCTTAGCTTACCATGCCCCTTGGAATTGTAAAAACTACATAGGAGTGTAGCTTTGATCGCAGATATGGATGGCGGCATCTACAATCCATTAATGGCACCCTACGCCCAAGGACTGACGATAAACGGCCGAATGCTCAATCCAAGCGCAGCTATTCAGGTTATTTGTGCTCTGAAATCTGACTTCTTTAAACTTTCAATATTTTCAGTTGGGCCTTGACTTCCGAGGCCAACCAATGAAAAACATGCCAGGTGTGCATTAAGCAGGAAAACCTTTCGCGCTACTGTAATACATAGAAACTGAAATAAATTCAGGTATGCCCTCCAGTTTTCCAATGAACAACCCCATGGCCAACGATGACATGGCAACAACAAAAATTGAGCTCCCTGGACAGAAAAGAAGTAGGCGCAGGCACACCAATTCTCACTATTCATATTTTTTGTATAGATTGCCGGAACGTGATGCATCCCACCAATGGAGACAATGACTGCAGCTATGACGCCAAAAGGCGGTGTTCAGATGCCACTTGGCAGTTTACCATGTTTGAAAATTGTGCCGGTAGGGGGTTTTTCAAAGTTTCGACTCATTGCAATTATTGGAACTAATTTCTTTGACGGTTCTATAGGTAAGCCTGTGCGCGTATCTTGCCCCTTTGGGAGCGCAGGGAGATTGGAGGGCTGAAATGCGCACACCAACACACCCGAGACAATAATCACTCAAAAACAACTCTAGGTATATGAAGATACTGTACATACCAGAGTTTCTTTATCTGATAAGTTCCAGTAACCAAAGCTGCAACCATGTTCAAGTTCTATTTTTAGGGTATCCATGTAGCCTCACGGCTTGGCTTACTTTGGGGTGTCACATAAAGCTTTTTAGTCAAAAAAATTTTTCAAAAATGCTCTCTTTGATGGAAATGTGCCGAGAAACACTTTTTATCGCTTTTGAAACAAATAATAAAAGGGTCGTCAAATGCGACAGCGACCATGACAAGGATAATCGGCATAGGTTAGTGTCAAAACGGTCGGTTAATGCTTCAAAAATGCACAAAAAGATGTATGCATATCAGTGATTCTATATGTGGTGAGTCCCACCAAACAAAACTACAGGTGGTGCAAAAATCTCAGAGGACTGAATCTCCGCAATCTTCTTCGCTTCCTACACTAAAAACAAATCAAGAATTCATGGAATGGCTCCAATATGTTGGTCTACTTCATTCAAGTCGTGAATGTCCATCTTGTTTGAGGCAAATGAGTTTCTACAAGCGAGACAGTCATGGCACCGGAAATTTCTGCCTTTTATGGCGCTGCTCTAATTTCGTGGGGTGGTAAAAAAAGGCCAGTCTCAGTGCACATTCTTTGAGGAACACAAAATTGATCTCAAAGAGGTAGATATTTTGAATGCCTTTTCGTCTTTTTGCAGCTTTTTTCATTTTTTATATATTTCTCTTTTCGTACTACTGGGTTTATCAGATGTCAAAGGACACAACTTTAACTAGAGAATTTTGTAGAGAAGATGGTAAGAAATCACAAACATGACTGTACCATATAACTGTAAAAGCGAACTTTGTACGTACGTTTACTTCTCTGTTTGTTTTTAGGAACAACATTTGGTAAGACTACCAGCTCTCTCTATCATAAACTGATCTTCGATGTCTTTGGAATATTTATTACGCAGCGGAAATAAAATCGGAGGTCCAAAATTGGTGATTGAAGTGGATGAATCTCTGGTGGTGAGCAAAGGGAAGTATAATGTGGGATGTATTCCTGTCGATGGTAGTAAGGACTGAAGGCAGTGGATATTCGGAGGTGCCGAACGAGGTAATGTATAAGAAAATTTCATTCTTCTTTTTTTAGAGCTTGGACTTTCTAGGAAATTCTAAAAATTGCTTCATTGTGCCTGTGCCTAATCAAAAATCTGTCACATTGTGCTCTTCAGCCTGAAGCCGTATTCAGGTCGGTTAGTAGAGTCAATAGATCAAAAGTTACTCTTGATCCTACTCACGCTTGAAAAGGGTTTGATAGAGTTTAGGGTCAAGAGTTACTTTTGATCCTACTCGCCGATCTGAAACAGGTTGAGTAGAGTTTTAGGTCGAAATTTACTCATGAATTTATTTACTCAGGAACCCGGAGTTAGAGTTGGAGTCGGAGAAATTGGCTTCGTGAATACACTTTACTCCAACTCCGGGTTCCTGAACGAGCCACGAGTAATTCTTGACCTGAGTGAGGTTCTGCTCGTAAGTTTTATGATTGAACTCGCCTAGTTTTGGATTGAGTAGAGTTCTATTCACGAGTTTCGCGAGTAAATTTAGCTAGTTTTGGAATTATTTACAGGATGCTTAGTTTGCCAAAAATCGAGGTTTACCCTTCATTTAAGAGTCAAATTTTGGGGCGAAAATTTTTTACGGGGTTTTCTAAAGGAGGTCAAAATTTTGGCAAGGATTTGACTGGTGGCCTGAAAAATGCCTTGAACTTAGGCGAAAATCGAGTAAAATGTGGTCGCAGCTACCCTTAACCTAAAAGTTTTGGAGAAAGGTTGGAGAAAACCTCCTAAGCACCCTGACTTTAAAATTTTTACGAGTCTGCAATTTTTTGGAGTTTTTGACCCGCCCTGGCGGGGTTTACTCAATTTTTGCATAACCTCAAGGCATTTCTGAGCCCGTCAATCAATTTTTCGTCAAAACTTTGGCCCGTCGTTAGTAAACACCATAAAAAAATTCCGGGCTTTTGAGTCAAAAATTTTTGATTAAGATCCGCTTTAATGATCTGACATAGTCCAAAACTAGGCGAGATTACTCGTAAAAATCACGAGTAGAACCCTTAAGTTTTTCAAAACCATTCAGTTCACTCAATAAGCACGTAAGTAGAGTTTTGCTTAGGTCAAAAATTGCTCACTGTTCGAGTAGGATCACGAGTAGCAAGTAACCAAGAACTCTACTTGTGTGCCTGAAACGAGTTGATTAGATCAAAAGTAATTCGTGATCTTTGAAACTACTTGGCCGGTCTGAAACAGATCGAGTAGTTCAGGAAATACTTTTGATCCAAAACTCTGCTAACCGACCTTAATACGGCTCCCAGTTCCATTGTAACGCATAATAGCCTTGCTTCTTATCAAGCTCTGGGCAATATGAAGATGCCTTATGAAGATCATGAAGCCCCGCACAAGTATAAATTTAAACAATTTTTGAGGCCGCCTAAAAGCGTTTTTTAAGGTACAGCTTTGTTTCGCCCAACAAACCAGACGTTCAAACGCAAACAATCGAATCGGTCTAGGGAAATTTCGAGGAAGCTAATCGACGTCGAAGTGGTACGAAGCAGCATCTCTTCTTCAATTTCTTGCCGGATTATCTGTAGAGAAAGAGAGAAGTTCGGTGGTCAAGATTCTCTTTTCTTTTTGCGGACATATGTTACGAAGTGTTTGACGAGTAAATAAACTCTTCTATCTATGATCTTCACTATGTTTTGTGAATTGGTTGGCTTCTTTAGAAAGGTGCTGAAAAAACACATTAATTGAAAAAATTTAAAAATTCTGCGGCACACATTGTGTGCTTGTACCACCACCCTATGTATGTCTAACACTCCCTTTTTAGTTTTTTGGTTATTTGAAAGTTAATTTTTTGTTAGTTTTTTTCTCTCAAAAGGATTCAGCTACGCTTTAAAAACTGTTTTCTGGGGATTTCCATTCCTTAAAGGTCAAAGAATTTTCTTTTATCAGTTGGAGAGAAAGGGCTATTCCTAAACCGCAAGCTTAAGCGAACAAGAATGCAGTCTTTGTTCGAAAATAATTATTAGTCTTTTTAGGAACCTGCACTAGAATGGGGATAACTGTACCAGGATGCTGAGATGGAACAATCTGGAAAATTCCAGATGTAAAAATATTCACCAATTTATTTGATAGAGAGACCATACTTTGTATTTTATAATAACACCATCGGAATAAGAACTATTACTTTCAATGTACAAAACATGGAAAAGCTTGGTGTAAAATTTACGCAACAAATCTTTAAAGTTGAAACATAAAAACAAATCACAGCTGTAAACTTTTTTATACAATAAGTAATTTTTCATACAAATACTACAATAAATTTTATGAGTTAAACACAGGAAAAAGACTAATGTAATAATTTGCTAACATGCATCAAAAGAAAATTTATAAAAGATACAGAAATACAAAATTCATTAGAACAGGTTTAATATATCAATATATAATATATAAAATCAAACCTCGATAATGGATGACGTAGATATAAGGCGACCTTATGAGCGGTCCCTTGAGCATAGTGACCGCGCCGTCTGGCCGGGCCGAGACCGTCCCTTTGAACCGTCCCTTTTGAAATAGGACGGGAAGGCGGAAGGCCGGGACCATTTAAAAAATAGGACGGAATGGCAGACGGTCAGCCAAATGCGCAGGGAGGGCGGACGGAATCGCCGTCCGACAGGAATGTATTATTCCTGAAAAGCTGAAATCGAAGTTTGGCCACTTTTTTAGATGTTTCGCGCTCTGAAACATACAGAAAACGTGTTATTTTTTTTCGCAAGAGCATTTTCAAACAAAAAGTCGATTTTTGGAAAAAAAATGTTTGGCCAAAAATTAAGTTTTTGCCTTGGTCTCCCAAGGTAAACACTCTTTTATAGGTACTTGACCATATTTTCTTCATTGAAACAAGGCAAAAAGAGCCGTCTGTGCGGCAGTCTGTGCGCGCATCTCCGCACCCACACACATATCTGAGACATAAATCACTCGAAAGTGACTCTGGAAGCATGGAAAAAGCATGCATACCAGAGTTTCTATATGCGGTGGATCGCAGTTTACAAAACTATGTTCATACCCTGTCTTCTTTAGCTCCTTTGGTACCCCACAGGCTTGGTTTGCCAGGGCCCTGGAACCAGGGCAAAAAAGTCAATTTTATGTCAAACTTTTTTTTGTTGAAAATTCTGTCCGGCAAAAAAATAACATGTTTTCTGTACGTTTAAGAGCGAAAAACATGCAAAAAAGTGGTCAAACTTTGAGGCCCAACTTTGTCAGGAATAATACATTTCAGCTCGCTGCCCAATTTTTCAAAAATTTGGTCACTATGCCTTTGAGTTCGCCTGTTAACTATGTCCAACTGCACACAAGAAATTTGGCAATGAAAAGCAAAGAACTTTCACAAGTTTGTTACAGATTCGTTTGCGTATGATACACATGACACACGAAGATGTGAGAAGTAACTAGACATGAGATACGCGCAATATTATTACTACTGGGATAACTTTGGAGGAGATACGCCGTATACGGATTCTGTTTGCCATGCTTTCAAGAGATAGTAGCTGGTACAGTCGACTAAGAATTGAAACCTTCCAGAATGTACTTGAGGCAGAATTGAAAGAATTTGCGAAATAGATTCTCCGCTTTGTCGTTGTATCTGTCCTAAATGAATATTAATACGCTATTTTTTAAATTTTTCATATAATCACTTTTTTGCAGATACTCAGAAAACAGAGTTTCAAACTTTTGGGCTGAATGCTAAAATGTTGAAAATTTTCTGTTTTTGACAACTTTTTTCGAAATCTGATGTTCCCAATCAACTAAGCGATCCGGAATTGATCGGAAATGTGGCCAAACTTTAAAAGAAAAGCCAGTAAAAAAGTGATTTCCAGAGCATGCCATTGTTCGAATAAAGACCAAAAACAGACTTTTGAAATTTCTTTGTAATTTTGGCATGGTCTAAAAATCGCCTTTTTATTAGCTTTTACGGTTTGGCCACTTTTCCGGGCAATCCATATCGCTGAATCGATTGGGAATACGAGATTTTCAAAAGGATCGCAAAAAATAGAAGGCCTTTAAAAATCTGGCATTCTGCCAAAAAGTTTAGTGATCTGTTTTTTGAGCACAGCCAACTCTTGATACAATGCCACTTAGCTATGACGGCACCCTGGTGTCGTTATAGCTACTAACAAAATTACTCTCGATATGGCAGCTCCCTGCAAATTTAGTCTTAGTCTTATTTTGTTGAAAAACGTAGTGCCCAAATTGTTTTATAATATTCGATTAATTGTAACCTCAGACCTCATGCTCGTTAGTTGTCTGCTCGATAGTTGGTTGATGGAAGTGCAGATTTGAACTGTTATTGGTGTTGAATGAAAAAAGTTCTTAGGTAGTTTTTTCTACTCAAATCAGTTTTTGAGTGACCAGGTTGCTTCCAGTAAAAATTCTAGATATAACGGCACCCACGAAAATTTCTGGTCCAAAACTCTTGGTATAACAGTATGTCGATATAACGGCACTCTTGATATAAAGGAATCTTCGGGACAGTCCCATGGGTGCCTTTGTGTCGAGAGTTGACTGCATTTGCAAAAAAGTGAATATACGTGAGGTTGCTTTTACCTGCAGAACTTCTTGAATCATATAAAGAAAAGGAGCTTCTAGTTGTTGGAAATCATCAAACTTCATATTAGCCACCTAAATATTTTTGACTCTTATGTCATTTTTGCACAAATACATCGAGAGCGATAATGCGCATCTACCAAAAGGTAGAGTAAAAAAGTGCTCGCACAAACCTTTGTCCGATGCATTTTCCCAACAGCAGATAACCTTTGACACGCAGAAGAGGCGTCTAAAAATATTGGGTGTCAAAATTTTGAAGCCGGCTATTAAGCTTTTAATGTTACCAGAAGGCGATTCCTCCACAATGTTAATAACATCATCAAAAACCTGAAAATAAAAGCGTAATTCAAGTAAATTTTGATTAAACTTCTTGGGGAATAGGGGCTTTTTCCCTTTTTGTCTCGCCTTTTGAATTCTTGATGTTCTGTTTTTTGTGTGTGATACCATTTTTCTGAAATCTTTTTATTTCTTTCTTTGATCCTATGCCAAGACTTGGGGGCGTGTCGGACAGCCTATAGGATTCAAAAGTGTGTGCTAATCTGCAGTGCTGAACTGCCTAAAGTTGAGGCTGAAATTACTTATGCTGAAAGTCGGCAAAAAGTCTGAAGACAAGAAGCCCTGAAAGCCTGGAATTAATTTTCGCTTTTCAGATAAATCGGGTCATATTCATTCCACTCAGCAAAAACAGCCTTCAAATTAATCCTTTCGCCTCACCCTATTCGAGTTGGTTACTCCTTTCCCTAAAATACAAAAGGGTCCTCCCGATGGTTTTTTCTCAACTTTTTTTGTATCTTTTAGCGGGGTAGTCACCTATTCGAATAGGGCCCAACCGCCTTTTCAGTTCTTTTCAAAATGGTTGAGGTAGGATTGGTTACAAAGCTGGATTGGTTACAGAGTAGTATTGGTTACAAAGGCAAAATAAAGCGTATTCCTGGTTCACGGCTAACATGTGCTAGCCTAAGCCTAAGGCCTAATTGTATGCGTGAGGGGTAGGAATCGGGGTAGGAAAACACCTTTCCTAGCCTGTTTTGGCACTTGTAACCAGCCCTACTTTGTAACCAAACCCTTCCCAAATATCTACTCTCTACATATTGCTGCTTTTAAGTTGCGTTCATGTGCAAAACTACAGGTAAAAGAATCGTTTAACGGTGAGCAAAAAGCTTAGTTTTTAATAAATTATCGACTTTTTTTTTCTTTCCAAACAGATAATATAGAATGAAATGTGAGCAATTTAATGGGTTTTCAATACCGCTTAGAATTTTTAAGGTTACCCCCTTTCAATAGTACATTTTGAGATAATCTGCCATTAAAACTAAAAATATTTCGCGGAAATGCAGAAAAAGGGGATATCTTTTAATTAGACATTATTTCTTGCTATTTGCTGGAGCAGTTTTTTGTTTCGTCTATGAATTCGTAGTGAGGTGTTGTCTATGAATTTGACTAATACTGTAGCCAGCTCCACACATACCAATAGTACCATTTTTAAATGTGATTTAGCTGTGATGTAGCTGCCAGGAACAGCAGAAAAGTAGAATTGTCAAAATCGAGCTAAGATTGAAATCGCACCAAAATCGGCGCCGATGTTGGGCAAGATTAAGGTTGGGAAATTGCAGGAAAATTTCCCAGATACAAAAGGTTTCTCTAAATTTTGGAAATTTTCCATTTGCGAAACCTAGGCGGGTTGAAGGTTTGAAGACCAAGGCACTTTTTAGGACCTGTGCAAACTCTGATAGAACCAAAAAAGCTTGGAAGTTGTTTGAATACTTTTGTCAAGATTGGACCAAGGTTGCCAATCATGGCCAACAGGGAATTAACTGATCAATTTTCTTTCCTGTTTATTATCATCAGTATCTTTTAGGTCTTCCAGCAGGATAAAGATCCTAAGCACAAAGCCAAGATCATCACAGCACGAAGTGCTGTTCCAAGACAACAGCCTCGATGTTATGAAATGGCCTCTTCAATATTCAGACTTCAATACAATCGAAAAATTGTGGTATGAAGCTGAAAAGAGACTCGGTGGGTATAAGCACAAGAAGGTGGAGGAGTTGCTCAATGCGGCGAAGATGGCATGAGAGACAATTTCAAAGAAAAGCTAATCGAATCGGTGCCAAGAAGGTGCCAAGCTGTTCAAAATGCTACAATTATGCTACAAACATTATGCTACAAAGTGCTGAAATCTTTTTATGTTGATCTATTCTGAATAAATTGGTCAACTTTTTCCGTGACTGTATTTTGAGGTGATTTGGACTCGCAATTAAAATTTATGGTGTTACAAAGGTAAGCTAGGTCGTCTGAGCTGGTAGTGTCAGGCAACCTGACTGATCGATGGTTCCAAAGTTTGAAAAGCTTCCAAAGTTTAATTTTCGGCAAATTATGGTGGTCTTGCGGCAATTCAATTGCTTAAAATTGTTATGAATAGTAAGAGACAGGGTCTTTTAAAGATTCGGACTAGATAAAGCCATTTGGGACGACATAAGGCAAAAAACTTTAAAAACCTTTAGGTAGGATGCAGCAATTGTTTCGAAAGCAGGCTCTGAAACAAAACAAATTGTCTTCTTTTCTCCAACTTATTGCTTTTACCTGAACATTCAGCAGATTCAATTTGGATTGACTTAAGCTTGGCATAGCGCATTTTGTTCTCCGGGTGGGCTTTTAAATATCTAGAAATATCGAAATTAGTTTCGTTCAAAATGTTAGAAAGTATATTTTTAGTACTTTTGAGGTGAAATTGACTAATGCCTGCTTCTCAAACTTTGGATTAATTAGTATCAGATTTTGTGGTTCCAGCCAAAACCGGCCTTTCTTTTTTTTACCTGCCAGGATTTGATAGAAACCGGGGATGGAATTTTTTTTCTAAATGACCCAGCGGGGTTCTAGGACAGAATTTTAGGTCCAAATTGGGGCCCGACCCGTTTCCAACTCTGTTTCAATCACTCTTAGATGCAAATTTGGCAATCGGACAAAGTAAATTTTAAAAATAGCTGTCTTTTGACAAAGTATTTTTTTTTAACTTTCTCGCGCGACAAATTGCCTTTTTTGTGTTTTGGCAATTTCGGCGGGAGCATAAGTCACGCTTGACGGGCAACAATTACTTCACTACGAGTCAAGGAGGATCAAGCCGGATAATGTTGTCTTTTCTCATTTCTTATTAGTCGGAGTGATTTCTTTTTCTTGAAGATTTCCCTTGAAGTATCCCAGGTATGTCGGAATTCGGCCACAATCTTCTCAAGCGCACATCACTCGTTGGATTTGACGCTCAGCACACCAAGGCCGCAAGAGATTTTATCAAGTAAGCCTTCGGTTAAGTTTTGCTGATTTGCAAGTTTTGTTCAGTCGCCTAAATCCAAGATTTTCAGATGTTCACTCTGAACGCTCTATGTGTGGTGGTATGTGTTTGGCTAGGCAAGGAGGATGAGCAATCATGCAGCAGAGTCTTCAACGAGTTTCCTATCTTCCGCCTGAGGAGCACAACTTCCAAGCGTTTGTATATGATAGTTTCCTTTGTTTTTGATTCTGCACTTTGATCTCAGTTCTATTAATTTCAGATTTCGTAGCAGCTCTGTGCCCAGCGTTGAAATCGACATTCCCTGAGTCCGAGCCCATCAAATGTATTTTCCATCTATAAAAAGCCACTGAGAAGTGGGCTGGAGGAAATGGATTGGCGCATTTCTACGGAAATAACGAACTCAAACAATCGTTCGATTTTTCCTCCAAAGGGGAGCCATATCGGAACAAGGAGATTCAGCATCACATGGAGGAGGAGGAACTAGATACAGTGGCATAGTAAAACACAAAACGGCTACTCTGTCGTGCGACAAAATATGACCGAAAGTGTCATTTTGATGATTTATGGCGCGATATTTGTTTTTAAAAATTTACATTGTCTGATTGCCATTATTTGGATTTCTGAATATCATTTTTCCGATATTAGGCAGTATCTATTTTATCCAAAGAGGCAACTTAAGGACTACTTGGTTGGTTTAGCTTTATTTCTATTAAGACTGACTCTCTGTATAGGGACACACTCCACGTAAGGACACTTATTGACGGTCTCCATGATTTTATTATATAAAATGACAGATGTACAGGGCGCGGGAAAATTATAGAGACTTTTTATTCGGTCCACGCAACTGAACAGTATTAGACTTGCTTTTTGTCGTTTATTATTCCTGAAA
>JAKMXJ010046647.1:0-11495 GCA_029339935.1 Anguina tritici
AAAAGAAAAAAGATCAGAAAATTCGAAATAGATGTGACGACATCAACCACTCAAGTACCATTAGGTTCATTGGTGCAGATCCAAGAAAAAACTTATCACTAATTTCTGTGCTTATCGTTTTTTACCAAATTTTCAGTATAATTCTGGATTCTTTTTCTATTTTAGTGCAATTCTTTGTTTTCTGCCAGAATTAGTAAATAACCATGTTGAAGACGAAAAAACAGCCAGCATTACGCCGGACATTTGTTAGGCTACTGTAATTAGAGAAATGGGTATGAAGTGAGATTTTTCCCCTAGATGTGATAGATTACACCCATTTTATTGAGTTTTCGTCTGTACAGTCTTGTAAATCCAAAATTCTGGCCATCGGCGCCGGCTTGAATTTTTTGCCGTCAGCCTAGGCGCCTAGTGCCGGGTCGACGGCGAAAAATTGGCGCTGTCTACAAGACTGGTCGTATACTAATTTCGCTAGGCGGAACACGATAAAGCCGGGAGAAAAAATAATCCTACGGAGGACAACATGTGTCTTCGACAAAAATGCACACAATTTTTAATTCAAATGTCTGGCACGTTCGCTACTCGCCAAATCAAAATTAAAAAATTTGCTTCCATTGAACATGAGCGTGCTCGTTTAACATTCCCTTCCTCATGCGTGACTTTTGCCTCTTTTAAGGCAGGATTTCATGACAAACACGATAGTGATCTTTGTTTTTAAAAACATTTGATGAAACTCTTCGAACTATTAAAGTGTTAGCTTGTTACTTTCAGATCTCCACTCGTGTGTATCCAAATGGGTGGATCGGAAACTTGGAGCCTTGGCAGGTTGTTAGCCTTCATTGTGCTTGCGGTCAGTTTGTGTTTACACTGAGGTCATTACCAGTGTGGTCAATTTTGATTACTAACGTACCTCGCTAAAAGCACTTGGTCGTTTTTTGGCGGTTTTCTCAAAAAACTCCTTTGGCATTCTGCCAACAGGAGTTTTTTTGGAAAGCATTTGAAAAAGAAATAAACAAAAGCTTTCCCGAAAAGCATTTGAAAATTTCAACGCAAAAAAAGTTTTTTATAAAAGCTTTTAAAAATTGAATGCCTCAAAAGTTTTTTACAAAAGCTTTTGAAAATCAAACGCCATAAAAGTTTTTTAAAAAATGGAGTCTCAATGCTTTTCCGAAAAACTTTCCCCGCATTCTTCCTCCAAAAGCTTTTTATGGGGCTCATGTAAATCAAATATACAATATACAAACGTCGGCAACGCGATTCCATTATTCCCATTCCATCCACTTATTTATTATAGTATAATTCCTGTGACTTCTTTCCTCACTAGTTACGTAATAAAAAGGCAGGTGCCACCGCGTCTTTATTCCATAAAATATCAAAGACAAAAATCAACAGACAAAACAAATGAGATCTAACTAGTAGGGAAAAGAGCAGGATGGTTGGCATAGACTGTCAATTTCGCGTCCAGAAGCTCTCCTCGTGTTCAGGAACGGTGCTTGTTAATCATCATGCCGGCGATGAAGAACACTCTCTCGACGGAAGAACCTGTGGCTGGAACACTCAAGAGAGACATACATAGATTGATGATATTTCCGTTATCCTAAATAAAAAATGAGCAAAAATGACTTTTGAGAATAGGAACGAGACTTTTGCTCACCTTATCCCTAATTGATGCCAGAATAACGATGGGATCTTGTTCTTGATTCTTGAGGCGAGGAATACAGCTCAACTTCTCCAACAAGTTTAGTACCATAGCTTGATTGCCACAGGATAGAGAGCATGATTGGGCGTTATCTCGCTTTTTCGTCCTTTGCTTGTTCATGAAGGCGGCAAAACTTAAATCTTCCCGGCGGTCTTCTTGGGAAGGAACATCGTAGCTGACCATCGCTGGCAATAGGACACTTGGGAGCTAAAAATGATAATGTTTAAGTGGGTAACTTAAAAGTATGAACTACCATTTCGACTAGACGATCAAGTCCGATTCGCTCTTCTTCCGGCTCCAAGGCGTCCATTGTGCTGACATCGCACATTGTTATGACCAGGAATATACTGCGAAAATTAGCCATTGTCGAGTCGAGCAAATAACGAAAGCGCATATCCATGTCCGCTCGGAGTTGGTTCATTAGTGTGTATGCCTCGCTTGTTTCTGGGATTTTCTCCTAAGATTACCGTCAAACTTTAGGCAAAAGTGCTTCCTAGATTAACTATTATTTCCTCGATGTGCGCCAGATGTGCAGCCAGAACCTTGTACATAGGAATACTTGCCGAGATTGTTACACGCTTTGAGGATTGACTAGCAATTATTATCTCCTCGAATGGTTGCAGAATTTGTAATACATGGCGGAGGTAATCCATCTCGTCCTAAATATTTACCGACTAAAAGTAGTAGCTGTAGGAAATTATTACGACAAACCTTCTGGATAGACAAATTTGTGGGTTTTAGCCAGTTTGAAAATGATACCTTCCATTTCTAGCACACGCCTAATGACCGGTATCCATGTTCCCCATCTAGTAGCCACAAACATGAAAAGCCGACGTACTTTTTCGCCGAGTTCGCCTGAATACAGTGGAATTTATGCAATTTTCAGGGTGGTTATTTTAGGTCTTACTAAACAGAGTCTCGAGATCCACCGTTGCAACATTCGACTTCTTAATTTTTCGGATCATAGTCCTCAGCCAAGCACGAGTCTTGTGGAGGGGTCTTCCCATTCCCATGATTAGAGTGCGTTGAATTCCGTGAACAAAGTAAGATATGCGCAGCGGATCATCGGGTCTGAAATCGATAAGATTCGAATGGAAAGCTTACATTAAAAGTCTCATACCCAAAGTCTTCATCATCCTGATCAAATTGGATGGCTTTCTCTATGCTTTCATCCTCGTCCTCGACTTCATCTTCGTCCTGGTCAAAATCGTCTTCTCCACCATCGGTATGGTAGTCGCTAAATTCATCTTCAACGGATGTCTCTTCGTCTTCTCCTTCTTCGTCCATTGGGCTTGGCAAGAGCACTGAAAAGTAACAATTGTAATAATAATGAAAATTCCAAAAATAGTTTCTACCTGCAGAATCCCTGAAAGCAAATGCCTTGATCATGGAGCTCGCGTTGTTGGTCACAACTCTAGTAAAGTTATCGGTGCTAACATTAAAGATGCGAAGAAGGTCTTCCAGCTCTCAGCGGACAACTTCAGCTGTATGGTTTCTGCTTCTAATTTGGCGTGCCCCAAGAACATAGCTTTGCAAAACCAAATCTGTAATTCAGTAGAAATTCAGGATTATTTCGGTAAAAACAATAAGTTAGAATCACCGTTGGCACAAATCATGTGCATAGAGGTAGCAAGGTAGCTTCGATTAGCGCAATCTGTCCAACAGTCCACAGTTAGCGATAGTTTGTACTTCGGTTCGGCGAGCTAAAAGTTGTCGATCAATAAGCTTTTTAAAAAAATCTCAATCAGAACTCACTATTTTTATCAGCTTTTCTTTGATGTTTACTTTACTGTTTACCGTTAGATGTTTAATTTTTAAACCAGATAATGACTCATTACCTGGTTTAAAGCTTGGTTTACATGCCTTGTATTTTTATTCTAATTGTTCTGGTGCTTTTCGAAAGATCGCCAAATTTATGTCAAATTTGCGCTAGCTCATAACTTTTTACCCTTTTTACAATACTTTATCGAAATTTTAGGGTCTACCCAAACTTTTATGCTCCACAAATATGATTATCGATGTGTGCATCAGCGTGGTGCTGGAAGACTCTCGATGCTTTGCTGGCCTCTCGAGCAGTGACTGCTGGCTCTTCTTCTTTTATTACGGTCACCTCTGAGTCGCTGTCCACATTGGCTGATTCCATCACTGTCTTTAAAACATCCCTTGCCATTTTCGCCAATGTTAGTGCTCCACCGATTTCGAGTTGTTCATCCACATCTAAATAGCCTGCCAAAGTTCCTTCCACTTCATTACTTACTTCCGGTTAATTCCAAAGCTCTCCTAACTCTTGATTTGTCACGTCTTCTTGAAGGTGTTCCACTGGCTAAATAGAAATTTCTTTAGCCTCAACGAAAAACATAACGGTCATTTATGCCTTTGTATTCGATTTGCAGTTGAATGGTGGCTCGAAATTCTTGAAACATCTTGATTTGGCTGACTTTCCGTGACAATTATACCTGGCAATTTTCTTTACTGTATGTTATATCGAGTGCCGATTTCTTTGTCGGGGCCGAGCCAGGAGTATGTAATATTGATACTCGATTGTACTGCAAATTTTAAAGTCATGGACATCATTTTTGCAGATGGCAGAAAAGTTAGGACTGAAAATATGTGGAGGCTTAATTAGTCTTAATAAAGTGTGCACTTTATAGATAATCGACTATTTTTTTGTCTTTCTCAACACCAAATTCAGTTTTCGTTTTTCAGAATAAAATTGTGGTGGCTGATACAAAGAAGCAAGTTCAGTCAGGGTCTTACGACTCCAGCTATGTCTTCCTGAATGTACGCTCAACAGCTACTCCCCCTCAAGGATTGCGCTTCTGTCTCAACTTTCAGCAATATAGAAGTCGGGCTCTTCCTGCCGTTGTCGAAGATGTGGTTAGTTTTCCTGTATCCAGTTATTCTACTTCAATTAATTTTTTTCAGATACCATATAGGATTGGCTGGTGGAACGACGCTTTTAATGAAACTGACGTTTGCCACAAGTCAGATCATTCACTCAACTTTAAGTCAGACCTGATGGTTCCTGTCTTCTATCGCACTGACCGGCGGCGGTCTTCTTGCAACCAAACAGTGGACGAGTACTTTGTATCTCACCAAGTGAATATTTGAGTTATAAGTTTAAGTTGAGTGCGGTGCTCAAGCTCGACAAATTTTTGACAAATTTCAGACTTTTTGAAGCGATTTGGATTACTTTTAATACACTAAAACATTTTTACAGAAATTCGCCCCGTTCCTGAAAATGTAAAACAAGGATAAAATTAAAACCTGTTCAGATCATTTATCTAAAACTTGCGACCATATTTCCACGGCATAATAATGGAACCAATGTAAAAACTATGGTTGTAAAAACAGCCGGCCATTTATTCTTTGGTTATATAGCCGAAAATCGGCTATTTTCTGTCCAACTTTCAACAAACCAACAATACCAAATTCCTCCACAAATTTAGCCAAGAAAATTGAAGGAAACTTCTCACCGTTGTATTGCTTCAGCGGTGTTTTTTTATCACCCTCTCCAACAAATTCGTGTAAACTTACTCACTAACCTTCCAATTTAAAATATCTACTTATTTTTTAATTCTCGGCAGTACTACAAATCTCCCCAGCAAATTTCTTCCAAGTATTCCTCACGTTCGCGGCGTGATCAGTGACGATTGCGACAACTTTGTTCATCTCATACTTGACTTCAACCGGCTTCATTTGTTCTGACTCAAAAAATCTGAAACAAATGACAACATTTGGCAAAAAGCACAAAAATAGAAAATAGCCAATTTTCAGTGGGGCGGCTAATTTCCAGGCTATTTTCGGCTATATCGCCATTTGACAACCCTAGTAAAAACCGATAATGGATTTGAATTTTCAAATGTTCGGTGTTATGATAAGGTGTTTAGTCTATTTTTGGAAACTTTCCCAAAAGTAGACTAAAGGTCTACGATATTAAAACGGCTAGATTTACTTAACCCCCAAGTATTAGGTCATTCTCTAGTGTAAAAAAGCAGATTTAGCCACTTTTGTCGTGATATTAGCCCTAGTAAAGGCGCATATTTTGGAGAAAATTCAAAAATTTTTTTATAGTGTCAATTGTGGTGATCACAATGATCACCACAACACTATAAATCAACACTATAAAAAATCCATGGCAACCCAAATTTTTTCATTGTTTTTAACGAACCAAACCATTACTGACCTTTACAAAGTCTAATATTGCGAAAGAAGTGGTTAAAACTGTATCTCGATACTAGAAAATGACCCAATGCTGGGAGGTTAGGTAAACTCTTACCAAATGGCACCTGTTCAGATCACTGATCTAAAATTTGCGACGATATTTAGGACAGAATTTGTAAACAAGGCAAAATTTACAGGTGAGCATACTGGAGAAAGTGAATGCCTCAGCTATACTCTTTCTTGTAGACAAGGGAAAAGCCAATGTGCATGGCATACACGATTTCTTAGTAAGTTTTTTTTGCCAATTGTCTCTGTTTCAGCCATCTACTTTCCAGTTCTCCCAGTTTTACAACCCGGAGGTTGACGAGTCCAACGATCATGCTGCAGTGTTCTACACATATCATGCTCTGTTTTCTCAACACATTTTAGTGTGTTGATGTTATCACCTGCTTTTCTTATCTTTATTTCTTTGCAGCCACTGCTGGGGATTCCATCAGCTGATGGACAGGAAGCGAAACTCAGAATTTATCGCCCACCTAGCTGGTTCCTTGATCCTAGCGGTGCGTACATTCAAATATATATTTTTCTGCGAAAAAAGACACCTAATAATTTATTTGTTAAATTACTCTACATAATTTTGTAATTTCCTTTTAGTATTTGTGTTGTGGTTGCTGGCAGTTGGGTGCATAGCTCTGGGGAGTGCTTGGATGGTCTGGGATACTAAATGTGGTAGGTCTAGATGTGCGACCAAAAAAGTTGCCGGAGTAATGGAGTAACCAGATTCATCCTTTTCGCGTTTTCATTGTCCTGAACACTTGGCTTGCCTTCCATTTACTGACCTGGTTACAGGTGTCAGATACGTGGAAGACTCCTCCTCGTCCACCTGTAGACATGTCTGTTTGCAGGAAAACAAAGTGGATCAGCCTCGGCAGCAAAAAATTGTCAACTCAACGGCTGCTGCCGGTGTGGAGGTGGACCTTCCGGCTGAAATAAGTTGGTTTCCATTACCTGTACAGTTGGTAACAGTTAGTAACGGTTGGTTTCTTATTTCAGAGCCTTGCTCACAACAACAAATTGGGTCGACTGGTCCACTTACTATTACAGATGCTGTTCTGGAAAATGGGGATAGCAGGAACAAGGAGCAAAAGCTATCGGATGCGGATACAATAGCGCAGATGAGTGTGGCTGCGCACTGCTTCTACGTCATGTTCTTTGTTGCCTTCGTGGTGGCTGTTCTACTTCTCTCCTTCTTTTTCCGTCCTTATGCAGGTTATCACTAGAAAAAAATTGCGGACAACTAGGCAGTGAGTCGTACAAAAGTCTGTTTACGAGATTTAGATTACTACCCCTTTAATTTAATTTTAATTTAGCCGTATTAGTTATCTTTGGGTTTTCAGTACTGTTCTTTAACATGTTCCTGGTGATTCTGGGCACTGTTTCCATGCACACCATCAGCTATTCTCTACTGTGTGCATTTGTGTCTGACCGTGAGCTATTTAGTCTTTCACAATTGTGCTGCCTCTCCTCTTCCAACGTCTTGTTTCTTCAGCAAAAGGTTTGGTTTAGCCATTATGAAGCAATTTTATCGAATCAAATATCTAATAGAAATTTTTCAAATTCTTCTAGTTCCAGGTTCCTCTGGTAGGGCGGTTGGCTAAGGCTCACCTTTTTTCTCGCAAAATTAGGCTGTTCTCTGCTCTCCTGTTGGTGTCTAGCTTTAGTGTTTGTGCCATTTGGTTACTAAATCGAAATGATCCCTACTCCTTCTTGCTGCTCGACTTCATCAATGCCTCTCTCTGCATCTACGCCATTAAAAGTACTCAGATCAGGAGCCTTAGGGTAATTTTTATCCATATTTTTATCCCCTGAAAACTTACAGTACTTTTTCTGAAGTGTTATCGTTTTTCAATCCTTTCAAAATAAGTTATGTCGTTTTTCTTTAGATTTCGGTAGAGGAACTGGGTTATGAAAAGAGATTTAGAATTTTTTAAAAATATTTTTACCGGAACAATGAAAAAAATTTACACAATATTGGTGTACGGCCACTTAGGAAGGGTTTTTTTTCAAAACTTTTTTGTACTTCTATGTAATAATACTCATTTTTTCTAGGATTATTTTTATTTCGAGGGTCCCCAATGAGCAAAATGTTCTCAGAAATTCGAAAGCAAGATTCCAAAAACATGCTTAGTTACGGAGATATGACCCAAAATTGATGATTATCGTTTCAAAATGACAGTAGTCCACCTCTGTACATATCTCAGAAACCAAGAATTTTTTTTGAAATTCTGCTTTCAAATTTGGGTTCTTGAGGACGTTTCGCCTACTGAGGGCTCTCAGCATAAAATAATCCCAGCAAAAATGTGTATTTTTACACAGAAATACAAAAAATTGAAAAAGAAACTGCTAACTGGCCGGTTCCCAAAATATTAACCAGCCAAAGGTAAGTATTTAGCTGCTTAAAGAAAATTCTATTTCAACTAAAAACAATAACTCGTTTTCTATGTTTTAGTTGCTGACCTTCCTGCTATTGGCAATGTTCGTCTACGATATCTTTATGGTGTTTGGCACCCGTCTTTTAACCCCGTCTGGATGTTCAGTAATGCTCCAGGTACATCTCCTTCCAGATTTTTTATGTGTGGTGTGTCACCTGCAGACATGGCAGAGCACCATCCTTGAATGAACGCATAAATTTGAAATAGCTGCTTTAATTTTGTGCAAATGTCTATATTTTAGGGTCTTCAACATCAGACAATTGCCTCCCAGGGAGGCTTAATTCCGATCTTTTTTGTTCAAAATTTTGACTTAGGGCGAGGTTTTTGGAATTGACCCAACGAGGCCTCCGACCGAGGGTTTGAGACTAAATTTGTACCGAACGAGGTCTCCGCTCGTTTCTATCTCTAGTCGAAATTGGGCCAAGATTGAAGCTTGGTGGACCGAGATAGTTTTTTCGGCACCTGCAAAGATGCCGAAAAACTCATAAAAACAATAACTTTTTTGAATACTTTTGCAAATAATGGACCGATATTTAACTCAGTCTTGGCAATTGAGAACCCTAGTCGGGTCACCCTCTTGTGTGCATTGGCAATGTATTTGTGTTTGGTAAGATTCTCTTGTGTTTCTATGCTTCCAGTTAATTTTTTGGGATCCATTTACCTTGGCGGCCTTAGAATTATGAACTTCATTTGGAAAAAATGGTCACTCAAGTAAATAACCGTAATATCGACTGGAAACATTAAAAGAAGTCATAGAAAACACGAATATTAACAAATCAGTGTGCACGTTTTGAGTAGTTGAGAGGGGGATACATGATGCCATCCGACTGGGCCCTGAAGGGAAATCCCTTATTTTGAAATATTTTAGACCGCAAAGGCATGTTTCTTAGGGAATTTTCAATAAAGTTTTTGGCCATTTTGTTGAGAATTGAATAGATCCTCGATTAGCGTGTAGCATTTCGCATGTGCCTCACCGAATGTCATAAGAAATGCTAAGGTTTTTTTATACTTTCGCCTGAATAAAGATATTCTTTTGCATTTGGTGAGACACCTGTGGAATGTTATATACAAATTGAGAGCCCATCAATTCTCTACAAAATGGGCAAAAAACATTGTTGTATATTTGCTAAGACAGATGCCTTTACGGTCTTAAGTAGTTTAGAAACAGGGGATTTCCCTGTAAAATCCAGTCACCGGGCATCCCCTTTAAAAATTTAGGCGCGAATTCATAATGCTACTCTGGCATGACTGGAGGTAATACAATTTCTGCAGGCACACAACAAGCTTGCAGGTGGTCACTGGAGTGGATTGTAATAGTCAAAGAAAAGAGCAAGAATTGAGTGCGAGCGACCTCTACCCAGTGCCTCCTATTAGTGTCTACACTCCCGAAAAGGTTGGCTTTATATCTTAGTCGACCTTTGAAGAACCGTTGACACTCTTTCAGATTCCAATAGTTTTCTACGTGCCAATGCTAAGTGACCCAATGGCTGAATGTTTTGATGTGGAGGTGGAAAAGGAATATAGGCATGTGATGTTAGGGCTGGGGGATGTTATTGTGCCAGGTATCTAATTTTCATTTTATTTTTCCAACCGAAAGAATTATTTTTAGGCTATCTCATAGCTTTCTGCTTCTACATAGATGTGGTGAAAAGGAACCCCTACTACAGTTTTGGGACAGTTGGTTTGATTGGTAGGTTTTAGATGGAGATACACAGATGATTGTGAGAATACTAGTTTAGTTTCTTCGACCTTTTTTCTTTTAAGAATCTTGAAGTGGCAAATAATCTTAAATCTGAAAAGAATTATTGTTTCTCCTTGGAAAGTCAGATTTTTTGTTTTATTTTTCTGTGTGAAAAATTATAACTTTTGCTGGCAATGTCTATATCTTGAAACTTAATCAACCTTTCGGTGGTGTTGAACACGGGGTTTTCAGCATTCGGTAAAAAGCATTTTCTAATTTTTTCAATGCAATTTTTATTGGAGTAAGAAAAAATTTCCAGGAAAATTCCCCTTGTCGTCATTTTTAAAATTCATCAAGTAGTAGGTTAAACTTTACAATAAATAACTTGTTTGCTCAGTTCTATCCCGACTGTAAGCACAGCTTGAAAATTCCGCTCAAGAGTCAATCTATTTTTCCTAATAAATTAGCCAAATATATTGTTTAGGCTACAGCCTGGGAATGATGACCACTTTTCTGGCACTCAAATTTATGGCCACTGCTCAGCCAGCACTTATCTATTTGGTCCCCTTTACTCTGATACCCATCTGCCTGTGGGCCTGCTACAAAAAGTCATTTCTGCAGATCTGGCGTGGGGAGTTGAAACTCCAGGAAGAAATCTGAGAAAACAAAAAAAATTTAATATTTTGTTGCGGTGAATGCTTTACAATGACTCTACCACTATTTTTGCTGTTACTGTTAAGGTGTAAAACCTATTTTCTGCCGCCTTAAAGTGTCTACGGGTCAACATGTACACCGTTTTACTTTTTTTGTCTGAGTCTAGTTGTTTCTCATGAAAATTTGTATATTCTGAATAACAATTTTTAAGGAAACTTAAAACAAGCCGTATGGTAAGAGCAATTGTTTTCTGAAAGACATTTAAACATTTTTGATTATTTATTTGTACATTTTAAAACCCTTGTCTGTAAATTGTCGTATGAAAAAATTAAAGGACTCTTTTTATATTTTAGAATAATATACATTCGAACCTTGCTAAACGGTCACCCCTGCCCCCGTAGTAATAGTATGCCCGTAGTAATAACTATCCACGGATTAAATCCGTAGATTGAAAATCCGTAGCAATAAAAAAATCAGCGGCTTATTCTTCTAAATCCACGGATTCTGTCCGTAGTAAATCCGTGGATTATTTACCTATATAGTATGTTCTATCCCCTTCTATTTTCTTTATATGATAGTTTGGTTAAATATTTGTTAGTGTATTTATACAAAAATATCCGCGCATTTTTTTCAAACCATCCGCGGATTTTCTGACTATCTGGGGTGGTATTCAGCCGTCGTATTAGATCCGGGATAATCTTGGATCCTTGATCTAATCGGACAGCCGAATACGGATCGGATAGGATCTAGGATAATCCTGGATCTTAATCCGATCCGCGCGGCTGAATACGGGATTATTTTGGATCCA
>JAKMXJ010046707.1:0-11228 GCA_029339935.1 Anguina tritici
TGCCATATTATGCTTGGCAATGTAATAAGGCAAGCCTGGTGAGACAAGCAGTCAAACAAACCCGAAAAAAATTATTAGCCAAGCCAATAGTAATAATGCCTTGAACAATAAATATCTGACTACTATATTCTTACTTATCAGTGGAAAAAACGTATAAAACGAGCAAAAATCAAGTACGAGTACGAAGTAAGAAATTTTTGTGGTACGAAGTACGAACAATTTCTAAAAGTCAAAACACTGGTTTTCAAGTGGTGCGGCGCCATAGTCATACTACCCCCCAGGCTCATTATATAACAAAATGATCGCCGAGAATCCTGCTTTCGAGCCTTATATTCTACGCGCCATAACTTTTCATACAGTAAATTTTTATTGTATGTTTTTTCAGTATCTTATAGCACAATTAAAGACCTACATAATCCAGCAGAGTCAAAAGTTCTGTCGTTATTCCGCTTTTCCTTTCTAAAAGATACAATATTTTTCATTGCTCTTTATCCTTCTGCTTGCAGAAAAATAGCGAAGGGTTTAGATCATAGATGGCTTGCCAACGTATTCGCTCCTGTTCAACCGGTTCCGCATGTGCAACTTCCAGCTCAGCTTCTGGTTTCAATCTTTCCCTCTTTTTTCTTTTTCTGTCCATAAAATGTTTATATTAGTGCTTAACAAACAGAGGGAAGGATTAATTAAATGTCAGTGGCTAGAATAGTAAAAAGACGAAATCCTCGACTCAGGTCATCTCAGAACTAGCGATGTGTCAAGCGTGAACGGAATATTTCTGCAAAAACAAACTTTGGCTCAGTGGATGTTCTCCGCCTCATCAACAACCACCTTTGTAGACATAGCCTAATGCCTCTTTGATAATTTATGCCTTTAAATCCTTGCTGTAATTAACTAATACAGCGTCGATAATTACAACGCCAAGAAGTTAACGCTAAAGTTAAAAGGCCAACCAGAGACTAGAGACGCGAGTCAAATCTGAAGATTCTTATCAGCGAGTATCAACCAGAACAGAAAATGGACTTTCTTACAGCTGAGAAAGAACACTGCTTGGCTAAGTTCTCCCATGCGCATCAAGACGAAGCGATGAAGAGGTAAATAGTTCAGATGTTTAGACCAGTTGCCATATATTTGCTTTCCCGCAATATGATACCAATAAATCATAGTTATAAGTCTCTGTTAGCTGAAAAGTGTCTAAACATACAAAAACTGGCTCCTGCCTCCATAGTAATAACAAGAAAATCCGCGGATTATTATTTTTTAATACTCAGATTAAAACCATAGATTCTGTCCTGTAATGTTAGGTCTTAACACTTTGAGTAGTTGGTAAAACGTCCACCAGAATCAGTCAAGTCGTTACAGAATACACTGACTTTGGGCACCTTTACCAGTAGTGAGCTGCCTTTTTGGTGCCGGAATACCATTGAGGTGGTAGGTTTGGCTGTTGTAGTTAGTAGGCACGTGCTTGGGAGCATGAGTGCACTGATGAGTCCGAGACTGACCATCCTTGTTTTGAGGCTGGGCCTCTGCTTGGGGGTGTTTTCTTGCTGTCTTCCATGTATCTTTTTTGATGTGCTTGGGACTTCTGGAGCTACCTGCGTTGGGGTCTCCGCTTGGGCTACCGCCTTCAGCTTGGAGTCTAGCTTCTTTCGCAACTTCAGCTCGGCATCTGCAAGCGTGTTGTACACTTTGCCGTACGTTCTCCGTTTCTCAGTTCAGTGTCGTTTGCAAATGTTGGGAAGGCATCACTGCTGGCACAACTAGACGTGAGCATGTTCTATAGCCTAGTAGAATTATTGGGGGTCTTATTAGCGAGTAGCGTCAAATTTCAGTACTTTCGATTGAAACTTTTCACAGTTTTCTGCCTTTTATTCAAGGTTGAATTTCATTTGATATTTACTCGAGTTTTTCGAGGAAAACTTGCGAATGTGATTTTGATGACTCCTACTTACTTTCACCGTTTTACGTCAAATATTACTATAGATAATAAATGCGTTAAGAAAGTGAAGGTGTCGACAGGGAACGGGGGTCAACTGAGGACGGTTTTTGCGAAAAAAATTTATATTTTCGTGTAACATTAAGAAGTTTTTATTCTGAGGAGCTCCAGTAGACGAAATGTCTTCGAGAATCCGAATCTGAACGCAGAATTCCAAAACGATGTTGCCAAAATATGGTTACAATTTGGTCTACCCATATTTTGAAACAGCCATCTCGGCAACCAAAGATCTTTTTGGAATTCTGCGTTCAGATTCTTGGAGACATTTTGCTTACTGGGGCCCCTCAGAATAAAAAATTCCTATCAAAAATAGTCATTAAAATGATCACCAAAATATACAATTTTGCAAAAAGCCGTCTTGAGTTGATCTTTTACCGCGGCAGTTGGTGTTGATCTTGTGACCCCGATCAAAATAGCCCTTTCCCTGGGTAGAATCTTTTGATGGAAAACTTTATCACTGCAAACAAACACGGGTCAAAACCCAAGGTGAGCCTTTTTTCACGTTTTTGAAAAGCTGTGACACCAACAAGTTTATTTTATTGGTTTGAGTAAATACTTCGATTAATTGGCATTACATAACCATAGTGTGAAGAACTGCTTTCCAGGAGTTTGGTTAACTTCTCGCGAATCATTGTAAAATCAGGTCTACTTTCAGGGTGGACTTGCCAGCACTCAGTCATAATTTCATATCTGAACAGAAATTTTCGGTAACACTGCCAACTTTCACCTGATATACTCACACTTCTTGTGTACAATGTGTTGGTTTTGTCAACCTTTCGCCTTCTTCCAAAAATTTCAGCAGCTGAGAATTGGGCAGGTTGACATATGGGAGCTCACCCAGTGAAAATAGTTCAAACAGGAGCACTGCAAATGACCATCTAAATTGGTGCATACATTTTGAATGTTTTTTACAACTTAAGAACATACACGTCCGATTTGCTGGAGTATTCATAAGTCTTGAGTGTCTCAATCGATAACCATCTAACGGGTAGTCTTCCCCCTCCATCCATAGTGTAAATTAAGTTTTCTGCTAGCCGACACATTCCAAAATCTCCGATCTAAGGAAAAATTAGAGGATGTTGTAATTTTTGTATTTGATTTAGTGTGTTTTTGGAACTTCTGTATTTTACTCCAACACTCCCAACAATTTACTGCTTTTTTTCAAAAACATTCATTTGTTTTACCGGATCACTCCCCTCGCAGGGGCTTGGAGGCTTTGGTTTGAGATGTGCACACACACACATACCTGAATATTCGAATTATTCACGCATACACACATCACACATACCTGAATATGACATCAGCGCCTCATGTTCTTATAGATTTCGTTTTTATATTTTTGTCTTGTTTCATGTATGTCTGTGTACACATCTCAACCGCAAACCTCCTACGCCCCCGGGAGGGGGGTGATAGGAGGCTTGAAGGGTGAATGATTTCGCTTACAGCCCTTTTAAATTAATATCATGCTTTTCATGCTGATCTCTTAAGAATTTATAAACTCAAGGTTTTGATACCTACAAAAACACACAACAACCTTGCAAATATTAGCCTCATCGAGCAGAACATTTCGGGCAGCAACATCCCTGTGAATCAGACTCTTAGAGTGCAAGTACTCCTGTAACAAGTCCTTTCAAAGTCAAAGTGCACAATAAAGTAAATAAATTCAACCAGCCCGCTTGATATTTGCCATGCAAAAGACACCAAATCTTTTATTTTCAAGCCATTGTCCTCTTCCAGACCCTAAACCATGTATTGCTACAACTTGCTAACCGTTATGAACACACAGTTAACGAAATCAATCTCACATTAACTATTTCCGAAGTGTGGCTTCTGACAAAGTGAAGAAGATCCCCCTGAGAACAATATTCCAACAAGAGCATCTGGTTTGTATGGCCAAGCATGCTGACCAGGTGGGGGTGGAAGTGCAGCGACTTCATAAAGTGGATTTCCTTGAATATTTGCAGTTGTGAAAATTGGTAAACCTCCAACTATCCATGCAAACCTTATCAAACTGAATTTGCGCATTGGAATCCGCAAAAGCAGGCAATATTTTAACAGCTACATCGCAATCTCGAAATTTGTTCAATGCGACAGAGTTGGGGAAGACACTTAGCACAGCGGCTTTTCCGTTGATTTTTCCTAAAACAGTGGGGTAGTACAGTCGAACCTTGCTAACCCGTCACCTCTGGGGACCGGCCTTGGGTGACGGGTTAGCGATGTTTGATCGTACTATATTTTAGCCTCAAGCCCCCTGGATTCCAGGAGGGTTTAGGTTATTATAAACCATATTCTTCAGACTTGAAATATTTCAGTGGGTAATTTTATACTATAAGCACAAATAGGTAAAAAAACACAAAGATTTGGAACAATAAGATTACACAAGTTAAACTTTACTTGGCTCTACCCGGTTTTCGGTTGACCGAAATTTGGCCCTACGGTTTTCGGTTCCAGTTGTTCTTTTTTTCTGTCAGTTCACTGGTCCAAACCCGGCTTTTGGTTCTGGCTAATCCAAGGAAAAACCCCAATTTTTGGCTAGCCGGCCATTTGCATAGTTAAGAAGACAAAACTTATATATTAGAAAGAAATAAACCTTTATATACATTTGCGCCCGCACCTGAGCCCAGCTTTTGATCAAACAACACGATCACTTGCTCTTGGGACATTATCCACGGATCGGCACTACCAAAAGAATCAAATCGGCAAAGAATTGGTGCAAAAATGTAAACCGATTACTGTGATGCTACCAGATTGTCTACTGAAATTTTAGATCCATCCATTGAAACATAGGTGTTTGCCACCAAGGATTTTGCCAAATCGACATTGGCATTCTTATGTCTTTTTGACCGGATTTTTTTGACTATCAGAAAAAGCATGAAGAGGGAAGCAAAAATTAAAATTGCCAGAATCACAATGATAAACGACACGGCAGTGCCTCCTGAAATTTAGAAAAACAAGTGTATCGAAAGGGAAAAAATATATATTACTTTCATGTTCTTTGAACACTGGTGGTTTAGGTGGATGAGGTAACAAAACATCTGGGAGGTGATTTTTGTTGGAATATTCCACAAACTTACTTCCAGCCTCGTGAGAGTGCTCCTTTTCGCTACTCTTATGAATTTTCTTTTTTGTAGAATTATTACTGGATTGTTCCTCATGTTCCATTTTTCGCTGAAATGAATGGATATAGAGATTGGCGCTATCCTAATATATCCCCCATCCATAAGTACGCATAAGTAAGGTTTTTGCCTTGGGGGACCAATGTAAAAGTGAATTTTTGGTCAAAATTTTTTTGAGAAACTCGAATTTTTATGTAGGAAAGTGTCTTAAAACAATTTTTTTTCGCTATTAACATATGGGAATTACTTAAGACACGATAAAAACCTGATTTTGAAAAAAATTGCGGGGGTGGTTGTATATTAGGGTAGGGTCTAAAATTGAAATAACTCCAGTAAAGAATGACAATAACACAAAATTTTTTGATGACATTGCACGTTTGAATAATTATCATGAAAACAAAATTTAATTCATTCATCGGTAGAGCTGGCGATCCTATCGATTAAAATTAAACTTTAGAAAAATGCAAAAATTATGTAAAAGACACTTGCAGATAAACAGTTGGAGAGATCCTAATGTGGAATTGAGTAATTGCGTCATAATCCGATTTTAACTTGCCTTGGTATGAACATATTCATGCGCCATACTCTAATCAATAGTTTTTCTGTTGCCCTCTGCCAATTACTTATTATCTAAACAAGTGTATCCCATTCGGATCATCCCAGTTCATGGGTCATTTTCTACGAGTCGGTATTTTTTAAATAATTTTTTATCATTGGATTTTGCTATTTCAGTCGCTTGACGATTGTCTTTTGTTGCTTTTCCCCTGAACATTTTGCGTCAGTATTCCAACATTTACCGTGAGATGCTGATATCAACCCATTCTCCACTGCTCCTTTCTGATTAGGTACCTCGTGCTTCTGATTTTTTCTCTTTCCCAGTATGATACCGTGCCATAAAGTCGGTCAGAAAGAGGTCTCACAGCACTCGTAAAATTAGGCGGCAAGCTTTTGGTTTGAATATTTTTGCCTAAGGAATTGTTTGTCCTTTTTTCTTTACCGCATTCTAAAGCAAATTAATGGAGTTTTTTTTGTTTTATTTTCTTTCATTTGTAGAAAAAATAAATGGGTCGCTTTGGTAAATGCAGCATTTGCACAGTGGGTTTCAAAATAACAGATGTGGCTTGCCTTCCTTGTGGTCACACCTTTCACTATCCTTGCATCAACCGGTGGATCGATGTAAGTATATTATCCGATTCTGAGAAATCTGTTATTTCTACTTATTTTCGGTGTCCGTTCAGTTCAAAGCGGGGCCAGTTCGAAATGGTTATTAAAAAGGTGCTTTCAATACTCCAAGTACTAACCTTTGTTGTTAGGCGAAGCCTTAGACGGGAGTAGTCCAGCGTACAGGCTCAAACGTGTGTGTTCGACTGCCAAAAGCATATTTTTAAAAACCCTTTCGAACTGGCTCCATTTCGGACTAGCCTATCCCCTTATTTTCAGTCCTCTAAAACCTGTCCTATCTGCAGAAAGAAGAGCGTTGAGCGAGACGTCAGAACTCTTTTTTTCGATGAAGCCGAAGCTCTAACTCAGGCCTCTCCATCCTTTTCAGATGCCAATGATGCAGTAAGGTTATTCATTTCCCACTTCCAAAGCTCAGTTTAAGCTATTTTAGCTAGAAGAATTGACAATCCAATATCAAACCGAAAAGGATGAACGAAATAAGCTGCAGAATGTGGTTGATGGGCTTCAGAATGAGGCTAAGGAACTTCGAGTTAAGGTCTGTAATATTTTTCATACTCATGCTTTTAGTTTCTAACATTTTGGATCCTAGCTGAAACAGGAAAAGAAGAAGTCCGACACAATTAAAGTGAAGGAGGAAAGAATCAGAACACTGGAAAGTATGCTCTTAGGTGAAGATCACTTGAGGCGAGAACTCACCATGTATAAGAACAGACTAAAAGCTGCTGACTTGTAAGTTTTCTAATCTTTCTAATCTCTAAAAAATTGGTCCTAACGACTACTTTCCATTTTAGTTTCTCGTTTCTGTGCGGCCGAAATGGTGAAAATGATCCAAAGAGTATTGACCGATATGTAGGTTCAAATGGTGATCCGGATCAGAACAAGTTCATTGAACTCCTCCAAGGGTAAGTTGTCTTTTGTGAGCAAGCTGGTTAATGAAAATTCTGAGACTTTCTTGGTCGTAAATTTATTCTGATTTTTTTGAAAAACCCCGTTGTATTGATTAATGTATTGACCCAAACCACCGGGCTGAATAATTGGTGTGACAAAACCATCCAACATTTTCTTTGCTAAACCGTAAATGACATTATTTTCCAGTATTGATTCAGGAAGTGCAAAAAACTGATAGCTTGTAGAAGTTTACAGATTTTAAGAAAAACTCTTAAAATTTAGTCAACTGGACAAAACTAGAAAGCAATTGGACAAATCCAAGAAAATGTACGAGGAAGAGGTGCATGCACTGAAAAAGACCAATCGCGATCTGGAGAACAAGCTGAAGAAATATAAAGAGTTGACGGTTCGTCTCACCGAAGAAGCATCTCATCGCATGACCCGAAAGCGCGAAGCTCTTGAAGACTATTCTCCTGATTCGTCTCCACTCAAAGATTTAACAAATATAGGGTGGGTAATTCACAAAGTTACAATTTAAAAAATCTTGTAGTTTTGTAATTTCTTTGAGTTTAGCAAAGCTTGTCTGTTTTCCAGTATTTTGGCAAAAATACAAAGACTTTTTTTATAAGATTCGTAAAGGGATTAACTTACATAGTTTCAAGCAATTGTTTCACGTAAAACAGGCATTTTGAACCTTTCTAGATTTTGTTTGTAGCACAATCATCACATTTTTTTCGTACCCATCTTGAAGGGACAACTTATTTTTGCCAAAATGCCTAGGCTCAGGAAAAGGTGCGTACCTGCTTAACACAGGGGTCGTATGAAGTTTTGAAAAAAGCGCATCTTGGCTAAGTGCATTTTGGGTTAAAACCTGTAAAAATCAAAGGAAAGGTGTTTTAGGTGCTCATACGAGTCTTGACTTACCAAAATTATGCTTGGACGCAAGTCCTTTAATGACGAAACGCTTAGTGCCTCATATTATCTTCTAAATCGTTGTCTGACTCATGATTTTATACTGAACACGCCTGTCTGACTAGTCTCTCTAAAATGCTTTTTAACTTCCCAAGAAAAGCCGGCTTTAGTTTGTAAAACTAGTAGGACAATTCTAAGCTAGACGGTGTATTAAAACGTAAAATAAGTCGATCATACTTTCTTAGCGTTTTGCCGCTAAGTCTAATGTGGCCAAACGGGATTTTTGTTAAGATTTTTCTGTTTAGGCGGGTGCGCACAGTGCCGCTGGCAGGTCTATCAAGGCCTTATTCTTGCCGCGCACCATCTTTTCCTCATAATCCTATTTTCCGTTCTAGGTCAAATCCAACTTATTCTCGTGTGGTAGATAAATCGCTGGGCTTTTCATTTGCCGAAGAAAGCCTAAACCAAAGCGAGCTTCTTTTGTCAGCTAGGAAAACAGTGACCGATGTTATTGATATTACAAGTGGTGACGAGGGAGAGAATGATGCGGATGTTCCAATAGCAAAGAGCTCAATTTTTGGCCGAAATAGAAGTCATCCATATTCGGTAGGAGAACTGTTTTTATCGTGTATGTTATTTTCAAGCATTCGTCTTACCGGGGAATGCGCCAGTTTCAATTCAAATTTAATTTTTAAATAGTTTCTGGTGAGATTTTGTGGTAGTCAATTAAAATTTTGTTTTATTTGGGTGCAGATGGGCAAAGCTGATCAGAAGAGTTCGACTCGATCCCGTCCAAGCGTTGGTAATAAGCAATCTGAGCTGTTCAGGTAGACCTATTGTCACGGTCTGGAGTAACTACTGGTTGTCCTTTTCAGCAGTGCAATGCGAATTCTCACACAGGCGGAGAGCAAGACTGGTCAAGACTCATACATTAATCGACCAAAGACTTTCCCCTCTTAAACTGGTCTAAAAATTATTTGTAACATTCAATTATGTTTGATTCTTGATTATAAAATTGCTGTTAGGTTACTCTGTTACAGTGTAGTATATAGTATACCTCGTGTGTTCTCAGCCTTTGTATCGTCTTAGATTGAAGCCGTAGTCTGCTAATACTGAGCCGTGACGATTTTTCTGTAAATTTATATCATCACCTAGTAAAATGTGCCTTGCAGATTGCGTAAGTATTTTTGCTATAAATTATTGAAGTTAATGAGCTGTTTGTCACATACCTTTGTTAGAAAAATAAACCCTAAAAGAAGCGTGTAGCCAGTGAAGTTTTACCGGTGTTTGACGTTCGCTCAGAAACAGTTTTTGCTGTCTTGGTGACTGTGCTAACAAGGAGTGGTTTTTTGGGACTGCTTCGCGGTCCCGAAAAACCGAAGCGGTCCAAGGGGACCACTTCGCGGTCAAGGACATCTCCCAGTTTGCGGTACAGTCGAAGTATTTTAAGGGATTTACCAAGAAAGGTACTACCAAACATAGATTTATAAAAGTAATTCATCGTCTCAAGCAAGCTTTAACAAGGTGAGCACCGTCCTTACCCATTTAGATTTGGAAAAATAAAGTCGCGGGACACATCCAGCTAGGGAATCGGCTTACAGGAGAACGAGAAGTACAGTGTTAGCTCTTAACTGCCGCAGAAATGTCCATGTATCAGAGAACAAAACGAGAAGTCTACAAAAATTTATTCACTGACAAACCGTATTTACTCCACAAGCTATACAACACATCAAAGCAATGAATCGAGCTCTCGCTCAGCTGATATTCTTTCTAACGCAGACACACTCTTATCATACTGTTCTCTGAGAAATACAAGCACCTCCTCTAGTCCAATCTTTTCGCGCGCGGAGACGAAAAACATGCGTTGATTAGGAAACATAGATCTAATGTCATATGTTTCACCCTAAAAACGAGCTTTAAAATTTTGAAATTAATTATTAATAAGTTACTTTATCCTTCATCAAATCGATCTTATTGATGACCAGGGCACAATCAAGCCTAGTAGATAGCCCCGGGCTATACAAATCCATTTCTTGCTTCAAAGAATCGAACTGCACTTGATAGTCTTTCAAAGTGTAATCTTAAAGCCATGGAGCTTTATAAAGATTAGTATCTTGAAAAAAATACCCAGAAAATAGAGGACACAGGTACACCTCGTGATGTGCTTGAGGAAGTTGAAACCGAGTCCGATGTTTCTATGTGCTCCTTCTATCAGCCCAGGAATATCAGCCACTAAAATGAAAGTTTTTAATTTATATTGTTACATTGTTCTCTACCACTCGCTAGTAAATATAACGTGAAACTTTCTGGTCCAATTTCAAGCTGGGTTGGCCGTTTTTTATGACAACAACTTAAAAAACTACACAAACCGTCAATATGCCATTTCTTTTAAAAGATAGGAAGAAAAAGACTACCCGCTAATTGCTGGAAATCATCATACTAAAAATTTAACAACATCAAAAGCTTCAATCATGCGGCATAGCCCTCTCAACAAACCTTGACCATCCCTACATGCGGATTCAAGGTAGTGAAAGGATAAGATGCAACTTTAGGTCTTGCACGCGATATCTAAAATTTTTAAATTGGTTAAGCAACTTTAGAAAACCAGTGATCTTCTCACAGCTCTAAGGAAAGTTCTGAAAAGGGAAAATCATTAGCCTTTATAAGTATTTAAAGCGCAAGGCTCACGATTTTCCGGCATTTGGAAACCCTACCAATCCTCCAGTTGCCATCACACGCATTTCCAGTTCATACTCCACCTACAGAAATCAAAGAGTAGAAGCAAAAACAGCCAATAAAAAATACCTCCTCTCCTCTGCCACCATATTCGGCTTTTATCGGTTTGCGCGCAGAGTTGGACAAATAAAAATTGTTGCCGTGTCCACCCGCACCACCTCTTGCAGCGATAAAGACATCACCATGTCTGACCAATTCGTGAATGATTCCTTCATCAGCTGTACGACCCCCCATCCTGGGAGGCTTGACTAGAGTATGTAAGGGTACCTGAAGAACTTCAAGTACTCATCAAATATTTTGGCTATTATATGCTATTAGAGAAGGAAAAACGAATTTCGACAGGCAAAGTAGTGAAACTGGGTATCTTAACTTCCCAGCACGCCACATCTTTCCAGCAAGTTGAC
>JAKMXJ010046903.1:0-10529 GCA_029339935.1 Anguina tritici
CATGTCTATGGTCGGTTACATACTCGGCTTGGGAGACAGGTGACCAAACTAAATAGTTCACTCACTGCTGCCAAAACATAAGTTTCTGTTCAAGGCACCCGTCGAACCTAATGCTTGATCGTCTGTCTGGCAAAATTGTGCATGTAGACTTTGGAGACTGCTTCGAGGTGGCCATGAAACGTGAAAAATATCCTGAAAAAATTCCATTCCGCCTCACCAGAATGCTTATTCAGGTGTTTTTTTAAACAAGTGCCAGTATCAAATAAACACTTTTTAGGCAATGGAAGTGACTGGCATAGAAGGCAATTACAGGTAAACTTTTTTTCATTTTCATTAAATCTTTTTTTAAAATCTTTATGAAAATCACAGATTAACATGTGAGCGCGTGCTCCGCCTTTTAAGAAACAGCAACGACAGTATTTTGGCGGTCCTTGAAGCTTTCATTTATGATCCAGTGCTCAATTGGAAATTGCCTGAATGTTAGCCCGACAAATTTTGTTTTCAATCATTTTTGTACAAGTGCGATTATAGGCGACGGGAAACGGCCAATCCAAGAGAGTGGAATAGTCGAGCGAGGGGATCAACAACTGGCCGGAGCAGGTGCCGCTCGACGAGGCGGTGACTACGAAGCAATCAATCGAGTAAAAGCCAAACTCTGTGGTCGAGACTTCAACCAGTTTACTGAGATGAGTGTGCCAGAGCAAGTCAGTCGGTTGATTGAACAGGCCACACTTAATGATAATTTGTGCCAGTGCTTTATTGGCTGGTGTCCTTTCTGGTAGCTCATAACAAAGGATTATAAAACGTGGAAAAAATTATTTTCAATGTTGTTTTATATAAAAAAATGTTTTATAGATATATTTTTATAATGTACAAGTAGTTTTCTTGTGTGTAAAATTGTTTTTGGTATGGCTCCAATTTGTAAATTACAAATAAATATATTTATTCAATCCAAAAAACAACAAAGTGCGTCACCGAAATAAAGCAACCCAAGGAGTATGTTATCTTTTTGATTCATTATTTTCTTCCACTTCATTTCGCCTGTCGGAAAACCCCCCTCTTTTTGGTTGAATCGAAAATTTTAGAAGAGCACTTCTAGAAGACATCTTGTGAAAAAAAACCATCTTGCTGTGAATTGGCCTGAGAATTGAAGTTTTCGGAGGGTTTCGCATCACCGCTGTCTCCTTGATGTCTTTTCCCGCTTTCATAGGACTTTTTCTTTCGTTGACTGAATTCTGAAGGTTGGGGAGGCCATACATTCTGACTTTGTCCTACAAAAATATTGATATAGCTATATAAAAGAAATTGACATACTAACTTTTCTCTGAATTTTCAATGTGTAATGTCAAAATTAAATATTTACAGGGTGACCTAAAAACTGCACTATTTTTTGAAAACTTTGCCAAGATAGCTCCCTGACGAACTCATTAAAATTTCGAATCAATGGACCTGACTCAATTAAAAGACCAGTAGGCATTCAAAGATCATCGCTCTAAAGTTTTGCCAAGTACGACCTTTTAATAAAGCCCCACATTTAAAGTACAGAAGAAAAGCTTATTCAACAAACCAGACATTATTCAACCCTCAAACAATAAAGCATAGTCATCGTTAATTTTTTTTAATTCCATTTCTTTCTGTTCTATGCTCAGACCAGCTGTCATTCCATCTGGCTAAAGACTTCTTTTGAGCTCCGATTTCGTGAATAGTTTTAAGTCCTTTAACATCGATGAATCCCTCTGTCTGGAAACAAGTTATTTTCTCGTCTTTAGAGCCGTCGATTGGAGTAGAAAGATCACAAGCTGAAATCACCACGACTCACATTAAAAAAATATCTTTGAATGGTCTGACAATGGTCTCCTTGGAGATTTCATTCCATACCTAATCAATCTACCTCAAGACGATTCCTATCCCTGAAACCTATAAGTTTCATGCTAGAGTAAATTTCCTGTCTGGGTCATTTATCATCCAAGTATTGTAAAAGTCTCAAACATGTCCTTTGAATAGCTTGTTCCAAAAGAGGAGTTTAAAACTTTAGTCTGGATGTTGTGCCGAGATGGCGGCTCCTGAGCCGGACACTTTCCATTCGAATTTTGACTGACTCTTGGCACCAAGGTAGCAGCGAATTTGGCCTTGCATCACGAGAAGCGGGAGTAGCAGGAGCATGTTGACGTTCCCTTCTCATCATTTGAGACGAAAGCGCAGCAAAATCGGACGACGGAGCAGCGGACACACTGAGGATGTCGAGAGACTTGCGTGGAGAAGCAGTAGTCTTGGCAAAAGATTCATTCATTGCATTTGACGAAGGAGTAGCAGCAGACAGTTGAATTCTTCCTCTTTGAGCTCGGGAAACTTGAAGAAGCGCAGCTGGCCTCTGAGACGGCTGACGAAGTGGCGAAATTTTTCCCCTTCTTCTTTGACCAGGCGGAGGCATTCATAGCGATCCATCACCAGAGAGCGAGCATGAGCAAACGGTTTGGCAAGAGCATTGACTGTTCGATCCAGGTTGAAGTCGGTCACATCTCTTGGCAGGCAGCTTTTACGGTACTCAGCGAAGACGTCAGCGGAGAGCTTAGTCATCAACAGCTTCATTTTTCTAGCATCACTCATATTTGAAGCCGTAAAATCCAAAGAGAACTTGAAGCGAGCCATCCAATTCTCGAACTTGTTCGGATGATTGTCATCAGCGGCGAAGATTTCCATATTTGGTAGCCGAGGCGGGGTAGAGACGACGGCTGGAGCTTGCTGAGGCACTTCATCACCACCACCACGACTTTTTTGCTGCTGTTACAAAACTGGAGTTGAATCTAGCCTTGATAAAGGTGGTGCAAACTCCAGGAATAAAAGCCGCTTCTAGGCCCAATTCTTTTAGAACATCCACCACTTTGACGCTGTCGTGCGCAGCAAAGACATCCCATACCAGCAGCCGCATGAAAGAGAAGAGCCCGCTGCCTTGATCACCTAACAGAGGAAGTCGTCTGTAGTCGAATCGCGCATGCAAAAACTTGCGCCGCTTCGCGCCATGAATTAGTCGCTTGATGGCTCATCCCAAGTAAAAAACAACAAAATTGTGACAAAGAGAAAAAATGCAAAAACAGCTGCAAGAATGAAGAGGGGAACTAGAGTGCTCTTCCATTTCTGAATTCCTTTAAATAAAAATTTTTGACGCTGATTTCATATACCTTTCATATACCGCTCGCCCCCAAAACGCCAGTGTCGTATACCCTCCCACCAAATCCGAATTTTTTCAAAATATTCAAAAACCATTTTTAAGTACTAATGAATAATGCTTTTTGAACATTTTGACACCGGCGTCAAATTTTTTTACCAAAATATTCTTAACTTCTACAAATAAACTAATCCTGTGTAGACACCAACAGGTTCAAAAATAAAGCTCCACTTTCCAATAAAGCCCCACCTTCTAACAAACACCCAGGTTCCAAGACGCGTTAAAAAATAAAGCCGAATGGGGCTTTGTTAGAAGATATGCGATCATTAAGTCTAGGCAAGAAACTATCCTGACAAATTTTTCTAAAAATTGTGCAGTTTTCTGACACACCCTGTGGATATAAAAATTTTGGTGCTACTTAGGTATACCCCCCTCCCCTCCAAAAAATCAACTTTTTGAAAATGTTCCCAGACATCTCATACCCTGCCAAAATCACCTTAGAAGCTAGAAAAACACATTCGAAAAATCATATGGACCATAGGATTTTCGATCTTTAGAAAGCTTCCAAACAGGTCACAAACAAAACAACGAAATTTTTCGGGCGAAAACTTTTGAAAAAGTTATGAGTTAAAACTTAAAAAGTCCCGAAAAAGCTTCTGCCTTGGGGAACTAAGGCAGCGAAAATCGCAGGTCGCAGCAATCAATCTCATTTGATTTTTCAAAGTAATCGCAATTGCACTTGCTCAAGACCAAAATAATCGAAAACGATTCAAAAGACAGAATGCACATCTCTACTTCTAATAACCTCACATTTTTAATTTTTGACTTTCCGAAAATCTATCCGAAGTGAATGGTTCTGATTTTTTACCTCTAATGTATTTCGAACTTTCAGGCAAGCTTAATGATACGAAGGAGGAGGACTGCAACGACGGAAAAAAGCAAATAAAAAAGTAACTCAACCTGAAGACTCTACATGAAGAAAGCCCCTGATATGGGACACCCTGTCATAACCTAGTAAGCCAGCTTACACGACACATTGAGTTAACAAAAGTGCGCAATCAGCGCACCAATTTTATCGTAACAAGATGGCCGAACATAAAGATTGACAACAAACAGAAATAGCGCAGAGACGGACATCACTCATGGGAGGCAGGAAACTAAAAGCCGTACGATGTTCTTGGTATTCACACGGCATTAGCCCCCTAATTGTCTTCAACATCTGTCCTTTCTATATCGCTTGTCAGATCGTCCGCTTTTCTTCTGCGACCGCCTAGAAGTCGCATGTAATTTTCACAAGTAACAAGAAAGGACGAGTGGTGAGCCATTACTTGCCCTACTCATATTTTAAACATGTGGTCCAAACTAGACTACGTGCAATAAGTAATAAAACAAAAACTTACCGTATACACTGGCTTCAGAAAAAGACGACTGAGATGCCGGATAGGCGCCTAGATTGGGGTAAAGACATTAAAAACAATAAAGCTGTAATCATTAATTACCTGGATGAATAGTCGGCGGCGCCGGAGGCACGAAATTGGAGAACATATGGATCGGAATTGGTATATTCATTTTGCCCATGGCGTTTGGGTAAACGATTCCTGAACGCGATAACTAGACACTAAAACTAATTCAAAAAGGAGATAGCAACCTTGCGGATCTAAAATCTAATTTCTTATACTGGCAACTCAATAAATTTAAAAAAATTTACCTCGTAAGTGATTTAGATTTCTTCCTTGACCGTGGTGATCTTTTGAATAAGGCTTCATGGCGGCCTCTTTTAACGAATGCATTGCACGACTCATGAACTTAGAACCCGTAGCTAAAACTCATGTATCGTCAGGAAGTGCATTCGACAGGTAATGAAAGAATGAATGAAAGAATTTTGGGCTAAATTATAGCGGTGTAAGGCCATTATAATGAATCTTCCAGAAAAGGGAAATGCAGGGGGTAGTTTGACTAGACTCACTTATCTCAGCTGTCAACGGCTTTGGCATACTGAAAGTGATTGGTGAACTTTTTAAGTTGTTCAGAGGACCCTGAAAATAATGGTTCATGAAAGCTAAATTTAGGCCACATAGCAAGGAACGGGTTTACCTCCACCAAGCAATCTTTTTCTTTGAACATAACGAGAAGATGGTTCCACAGAAGCTGGCGTGCGAGCACCTTCGCATTACCAATGATCACCAAACCATACTTGGCGCGAGTTAAAGCAACATTTAGCCGTCGGGGATCATTCAAAAAGCCTAGTTGAAAAAAATTGATAGTTGAAGCTTAAACTAAGTTATTACCGATTCCTCCTGATTCATTGCTACGTACGCAAGTAACAATAATAATGTCTTTCTCACGACCCTGGAAGGCATCAACATTCGCCGTTTCGATATCGAAAACAAATCATGAACACATTTAAACAAAGAAATCGAATACTAACCCAAGTAGAGATCTGAGTGAAGAGAACCTTGGGCCTGCATAAACTGAACAATATAAGCTCGCTGTCCTTCATAAGGCGTAATTATCCCCAACTGAAAATACAGTTAGTAACTCTCACGACATATTGTACTCGCAAATGTGGACACTTCTGAAGGCTAATAACTTTCTTCGACCTCTGCTTTAGGCTTAAAATAATCTACGCTTCCGCCTCACAAAAATCACTAAAAGTTTTAACACTTTTTTGACTGAGCTTCTAAGTTCTACATAAAAGCTTTTGAGAAACGAGCAAAGTAAGTTACGTAAGGGCCTTGCATAAGAATGATCGAAAAATGTTTAAGAATTAAATATGAGCATGGTCTAAGTATTTTTGCCTGGTTTAAAAACCTAAAAAACTCAGATTCTCAGGGAAAACGCAGTCCAATGATCACCAAACCATACTTGGCACGAGTTTAAGCAACATTTAGCCGTCGGGAAAACTCTCGACACATTGTACTCGCAAATTGTACACAACACTCTTTTGACTCAAAAAACTGCAATCAGTCGTCAAAACTACACCCAGAGGTCAAGCGCAAAAAATATGAAATGAACAGTGTTGGGGTCGAGGGAGTCATGACTTCCAACTCCTGCCATATAGTGAAGTCCTGATACAACGTCACCCTTTCCCAAAATATGGTGCCGTTATATCAGAGAGCGCGTAATATTTCGCCAAAAGTGTAAATTTTCGCGGAGATAAGTCGCATTTCCGGAATCATGGCCATCTTGGGACTATGTTGGCCCAAGAGAACAAGTAAAAGACTTCGAAAATTAAGGAAAAAAACTAAGAGTCAAGCTGGGGGTCAAACTAATATCCAGAGTGCACTGTTATCCTGAATATCCAGCATAACAAGACAAAACATAGAACAGGAATTAAAACAGAAATAAATTTATTACTTTCTGAACTTTAAACCAAACAAAAAAGGTCGAAACATAAAAAAATTTCAATACTAAGTATTTTGACAATTGAAGTTTGCGTTTTTTTGAAAAGCAGCACTTTTTGGTAACAAAATTGAATAAGACACTCATTCAAAGTTATTTCTAATGGTGTTAAAAAATTTTCTACGGTACTTTGTCATATTCTAACCGCTATTAGACCGTGCTGAAATTTTAGTTTGGGCGAAAAGAAAATCGCGGACGGGTTTGATTAACTCAACCACCCAATGAACTTTTTGGCTAACGGCACATATTTTGCGAAAAATATTCGGAAAATAACGGAAAAAATAGCGCTATTAGAAATAACTTTTTAAAAGTTGTTTCCTTTCCTTGTGATTTTCTCGAAGCTGATAAGAAAGATAGATCTGCCGCCAATAAACTATGTCCCCGGCAAAAAGGAAGTAACTCTTGCTGAGAAGCACCGTTTCCTGTGAAAAATAAAACCATACCTGCTCTGGGCGGAAGCCTGCTTTGAGTAGCTGCGTCGATATTTTCTCAACATTTACAGCTTCAGCCCTATTCAGATAAGAGGTTCCTGAAGAGCTTAATTCTTCTTGACCATTGCAATTCCAAAACCTTAACATGATGTTGACAACAATGATGCACGGAAAAAAATTACATCATCGGCTTGTCTGCAATAGGAAAGCTCCAACCAACGTTTGACAGCTTTCTTTCGGCTAAAATAATAGTTAAATATTTCCAATAGACTGTGAGCAAGGAAAAACCTTCAGTTACTCCGTTTTGCAAACTCCCTTCATAAAAAACATTGCTTGGCCAAGCTGAGAGACATGGGTGCATCCGATATTGTACCTGAAATTTCTACTCATAAATTTGGTGTCGACAGGAAAGGTTTCTACCTGAAGTCGCAATGGGCGATTTCCTAACAACACAAGCCTTTCGAATAGCGACTGAGACAGACCAGAACTTCCAGCTTTTTTGCACATCACCACTTTAATATTTAGTTGACTTGTCGAAAAAAGTTAAGAACCTGCTAACCTGGTCCCAGCTGGCAATGATCTCCAACCTAATTAAAAATATTGATAAGACGATTAAATTTCAGCCAAGCCTGGGATGGTGTAAGAATGGACAGAGGGTAAAGATCGAACTAAAACTGTGAAGAACTAAGAGCCTACCAGCACTAGCTGCCGTACTCCCTTAACCACAGCGACCTAAAAGGGAAAACTATTACCGCTGCCGTTGAAAGTGTTAAACAAATATATACCATCACTTCAGGCTCCGTGGCTTGAGTACTCTCGTCAATCAATGCACACCGAAATTCTTTCAATGACAAACGTTTATCAGCAGCGGTGACACAAGTGCAGCAAATGACGTCGGCAATTGAAAGAAGCTCTTGTTCCTTTGCTTGTCTTAAAGCAATGAATCTTTTTTCATCGGAAGTGCTGAGCTCTCCAACTTCATTCTGAAACATAAAACTTGAATCTGGTAATCAAAACAAAAACGACCTTTAGAAGCATAAGTTTGTGGAGTTCCCCAGAGTTCAAGGCCTTTAACTGATTGTGGAGCGCCAAAAAGGCAACAGGACTATCCACCGTCTCCCGACCCTTCGCACAAAAACGTACTACCTTCAAACCTTAAACATTTGCATCTAATAACATTGCGACACAACTCTATTCTATATTAACCAGCCATGCTACCAATGGTAAATGAGCGGTAAAAGACACAAGCATCGTATAATCCCAACCTGTCTTGTGCAGTTTTTCTGCAAGCTGATCGACAGCGATATTTGACGGAGCACACACCAGAACTTGGCCTCCAGTCTGCTTTACCAGATGATATACAAGGGTAGCAGAAGTCACCGTCTTTCCTGAAAGACGCAAAAGGAATACATATTCAAACTATGACTTATATATACCAGTTCCCGGTGGTCCCTGAAAGGTAATGATTGATGCGAATAACAAAGCTTGAGAGAATTTTAAAATTTTACTTGGATCAAGGACAGAGGCCTTTGAAGAACAGCCTTGACTGCCGCTATCTGACTGTGATTCAACTCAGGCAAACCCGGTGCGCTAGAAAAAATTAAAACAGTTTTGTACAAGCCCTAAACAGCAGAAAATTTACCTGAACTTCTTCGGTAAAGCCATTTTGAACAGTATATCATCTATTTCGTGTCCCATAAGTTTATGATATAGGTACTGAGAAACACATCGCTCACGAGATTCCAGTCGAGAAAGAGCCTTGAACATCCTGCCAAGAGAAAACAACCTTTTAATACCGCCAAATTAAGGAGCTACCTGTCGAAAGAAGTGCTGTTCCAAACAAATTCACAAATAAAATTTGTCCTCTTATCAGTCGGTATCTTGTTAGTGCTCGAAAACATCTCCAGGACAAATTCATCGCTGTGATCTAAAACAGACGAAACAAGTTGGGGTATCATTAAGAAGAAGTATAAAATAAGAGGGAAACATACTGTCTGGCACTTTGATAATTCGTCCTTCTGCAAGCCATTCGCTGCCGTCTAAGGTCTGATGGTGTTTTAAACGAAGATCATCTCCTATCATTAGTTTCCAGTCTAAAATTTAATTCAGATAAGCACCCACAACACTCCCTACAAAATATGTCGTGGTAAGCGTAGGCTTCCTACGCAGCAACGCCAAAATAACGTAAAAAGTCAGCTGTCATTTCAAAGAGCGTCGGTAATTCCGCAGTACCGACCAAAGGTGTCTTTATATAGGAAGTATGGCTATACCAAGAGTTTGCTGTGTAACAAAAAAAACAAATGATAACTTACTTCCATCTCTGAACTCTGGCAATTGGAATGTGGCGTTTACTTTCTTGTTCAATCCGATATCCCAGCGAACTGAACCGAAGCATTGTAACCGCTTAATGCCATACAAAAATCATTACCTTGACCGACAGGACAATTAAGTGATTCCTTTGCTTTACGATCGTAATCAGCCTCTAAAGCGACCAAGGGATTGAATATCCTCCTAAAGATAAAGGGAAAAATTTTTTAAATCGTGCAGCCAAAAACTTGTAATGGGAAGCATCATCGTAGCGCAGACAAACTTGCTCTGGCTCATTATCAATTCCAGGACGATCCAAATCTTCCAGTGTGGCATCAGGCAATTCTTTCCATAATTCTTCTAGTCGGTTGATTTGTGCAGCACTCACCTGTCGAGTGCGAAGTTGCTCGTGTTCTGATGGAGCTTTGACGAGCCAAGGTAGAAGCTGCCTGTCGTGAATCTAGAAAGGCGAAGCAAATTTGTGAAATAGGCAAATATTCAATTAGATTAAGCTGTACCAAAGGTTTCCAGTCATCAGCGTGCCAATTTACATTCTTAATCGCGGTCTGAGTAGCACACGGCTGCCTGCACAAAATAACAACTACGGAGTCGGCTTTCTGAAATTGTGGTGAGATCATTAAAACATAAACGGTATTCTATCTAAAAGAAATACCGCTGGGATGTAGCCCAACATGAAGACGTTTCTGCAGCAACGAGATAAATGACTCAAGAATTAAATTTAATCAAAATACTAACTTAGATGCACAGTGATAGCATTCAAGCTGTGTTTCTCCTAGTGGTCCATCACGATGCAAACCAACCTCCTTGTGCCCAGAACGAACCAAATGATTTATCAAATGACTGCCAGCCGTATTTCCTTTTCCGTTGCAAAACCACTTGTTGCAAATAGTGCAGAGTGCCACTGAGCTCGGATCATGCAAACCACAATACCTAGAGAATAGACGCTATAGAATCCACAAAAAACTGGTTAGGGAAACCTGCAAGCATATTCTGGAAGATCATCAGCGTAAAAATCTTCTTCATCACGGAAGTTAAGCTCACTATCCAACACGGAGAATACCGATCGCGTATCGCCACCACTAACAGACCCATATATCTCATCGCCAGGAGTAAACATTTGAGAAAATTGCTTCGGAAGCTTCCTGGAAAGTTTTTTGTATCATTTGAAAAAGCACTGCATGCTAGTAATTTTTGTTTTTTCG
>JAKMXJ010047168.1:0-12036 GCA_029339935.1 Anguina tritici
TTCGGCTCGTACCTCGTACTCGTACCATGTGATTTTTTGACCTCGTACTTCGTACTCGTACTTGTAGTACGAGTACGAGTGCACAACACTGTTTGTAATGCATTAAATCACTGTCGTCTTTATCATCACTACAAAACAATTTCTTAAAATCAATTCGTTTCTGTGCTTAGCTCTTGTAAATTTCAGCAATTACTTTGTCTACAGATTTATCTTCAAAGAAGGCTTTCAAGTAGTTATTCTCTAGCACTTTTGAAATGTCGATTGATCTCAACTGCGGCAAAAGTAGCAAGAGACGACCAAATCTGAAATTATGAACAATTTTTGTTAAACTATCTATATGTAACAAGATTAGTTTTGCAGGGTTCCAAAAGCACTCTTAAACAAAAAAAATTCTATTTAATTTCTGAATTTATAAGCCTTTGAAATTACGTTTATGAAAGAAAGAATATCGTTAAGGGGGCATACCCACGCCCGTTCACGGAAAGTGGTAAAATTTGAAATGGCGGGGACAGCTTTTCGTGACAAGACAAAACAAGTTTGAATCTTTCCTTGTAAAATTCAAATAAGCGAAAAAATTCGCATTTAATTTTGCAAGGAAAATTTCAAAACTTTTTTTTCTTGTCATGAAAAACTGGTCTCCGCCAATTCAAATTTGACCACTTTCCGTGAACGGGTGTGGGTATGCCGCTTTAAAGAGGCATACATACGGTATTAAAGTTTAAACATGAGGCGCCGCTTTTTCATCCTATCTTATGTTTTTTCACAAAAATTTTTTGAACTTGTTGCCCTGCTTCTGGTACTGTTCTAACATCTTTGGGATCTGACTACCCGTTGATGACTTCAAACGAGCCAGCCAATTGGACAACTCTAAGAGACATATAAATCTTTATGTGTTTCGAAACATTTAAAACCCGATTTTTAACGAGGGGAGGGCACGATAATGTCTGTGACATTATTTATTCACTTAGATCGATGAATATTAGTCGCACACGGATGAGCTTAATACGAGTCATATCGTCAATAGCATGCCGCATTGTAACAATGAAGCGGAAACTTAGCTGGGGTCCATAGTATGGGCTAAAAAAATCTCAGTCCACTCGGCAGCCTAGAGGCTCGGTGTCTCCAGAAGTCAGACTCAAGTGTGGGAAAAGAGCAAGATGAAGATAAAAGAAGAAGTGCAAGATTTACGATGGTGATTTACCTTATTAATAGTTTTTAACTTTGTACACACCTATATATTATAATCTAGACAACTAGGCTGCCAGATAAGATGAAGGTGCGAAAACAAGCGTCCGATTTCAGGAAGGATCATCACCAAGAAGGGAGTGCAAGCTTTATATGGAACAGATATCAAGATTAGCTTTTCCTTGGTTTTAGTTTTTCAGTGTTCTAGGTTGCACTTTAGGTCTCAATTGGTTGGCTCAAACGATTTTCGAACACAAATTTTTCCCTTGTGCGACTACAACCTCTCAGAATCCACCCTCGAATCGCGTACTTTAAGTCAAAGGGATCAGTTTGAACAGCAGGACTGTCCTTTCTCGATAAATTCAGGCATCTATAATTAGTTCAGGATGGCAGAAGTGATGACAAGAAGGCCTGATCTCGATATAAAAAGTGTTGTTAATGAGAAAAGGTTCTTTTTAATGACTGAATCGTTTTCGCTCGAAACAATCAAAGGGGAATTAAATTCGAAGTTGGGTGCCCGTTTATTAGAGAGAGCCCGTTTAATAGAAAAAGTACAGTATGCTCTTTTAATTATTCCTTGGTAAATATTTTTCAACCTCTCAAAAATCGAGAAAAGTTTTGGATCGGTCTCGAGATTTTACCGTATTCAATATAAATTGGAATTAGTGTCGTCTCGAAAATCTCGCTCGCTCGGTCGGAATTTTGGCCGAAATCTCGTCTCGTAATCTCGTTCTAAAGCCTAGCTTGAAAATCTTAAAATCTCAAAAGTTTTGCTCTGAACAAAGACTTGAATGTGTCCTGGATAAAACCACCTTTTTGATAATTTCCTTTTTGTTGTGCGAGTTTTATTACAATGAATTTTACTATCAGTCTAGTAACTGCAGAAAAATTGATCTTTCTGAACAAATGTCTTCAGAAAACGGATTGTTGTTGTTACGCAAACTTTTATTCATTTATTTGGAACCGTTGAGCTAATAAAGACCTTTTTTGGAACATTTTTATGTGAAGAATGTTGTCTCGAAACAATTTTTCGAGACTTTCAAAATGTCGCTCGAAGATGTTTGAAGTGTCAGTCTCGAATTTTTGTGTACCGAAATCTGGATCAAGTGCTAGCGCACATTAATAACTGGAATAACAGAATCCATAGAAATTATGGAGTTTAAGAAAACACACTAAACATCGCTTTAAAATTTTTTCTCTGTGTCGATATACAATCCCTCAAAGTCAAAGAGATGAGGTAATTATTAGAGAGGGGTTAATTGAAAGAGCATATACGGTATAATAGAAGAGGAGTCGTAATGGGCACAGGTTTTTTTGTACCCAAAGGCCTTTTTGCAGAAAATCTTTCCGGGGATGCTTATCATACATTTTAGAATGTTTCAACGAATATTTTTGAACCAACACGTAGCCCTACTATTTTTCTTTCTTACCTGCTATCAACTTCTCAAATAAGGTTTCAAAAAGTTGGGCAAAAATGCAAAGGCATAAAAAAGTAGTTTCTTTACATCTCTGAATTTTTACATAACTTTTTGAAACCTTTTTTGGAAGATCGATAGCAGGTAAGAAAGAAAAGTGGCACGCTGGTATAAAAAAATTTGTTGAAGCATTTAAAAATGTATGATAAAACAACTCAGAAAGATTTGATATAAAAAAGTCTTTTAGGTACATGCCCGTGACTTTTTAAAAATATTTGTACTTTTTTGCCCTCTCTGCCTTTTTAGACTGTTTTTAATAAGTAAGAAAAGAGTAAAAATTTAAAAATTTGCGTCTCCGGCGCAGTTTTTCATTCAAATTTGTGTTTTTTGTTATTTCTTTTCTTGTTTAGATTGCTTTCTTTCATATTTTTAGTGTTGACCTTAACCTAAGAAGAGAGGCTGATATCTACTTTTCAGGTCTGTATTTTCTTTGTAAAAGTAAGCAAAAATTTATTCTTCAGGACAATGGTCCTCATCAACATCTCCAAGTGGTTCAGAGTAGAGTTGCCGCCAACCAACATGACGTAGATGACAAGAACATTGAATACACCATAGCGGTGAAGTTGGCAAAACAAGTGGTGTCTAAACTCGCAGAGAAAAATTGGCTCCTCAAGAAAGTCGTTGAACTTAATCGAATGCTCTGCAAAATCTCATATTAAGACTTTTATATAGGTTCAACGGAGAGTGAGTGGCAGAAGATCTTTAAATTAAATCAGAAACGATTTGGAACCGATTTTAAACTAATTATTTAGGACGATAAATCGCCTCCGTATCTCTACTCTCTGGTCAGTATCATCCTTTTAATTCAGTTGGCCAACGTATTTGTACAGCGAGTCTTCTCTTTGTGCAAGGCGCATTGGAGCAATTATCTGTAAGTGGAAACTGTAAAAACTCTTCTGCAAGCGCGTGTCAACTTAGACATGGACTACGCTGCTGTCTAGAAAATGCTCATGAAACAGGGAGAACTTCAAAAGAAATTCAAGGTAGTGAAAAATGGGATTGTTAATTTTGTTGGTTTCAAGTTTTTATGTCTTGTTGCAAAATAAAGAGTTTTGGGAAATTTACTTTTTTTTATCCTGGAAATCTTTTTTGGCCTCAAATGTTTTTAGGAAAACTACTTTTTATGAAAATTCCATTTCCACCCACAATTATGTCGTCTCTTTGAGTGTAACTTACAATAGTTCAACTTAATAAGTCATCTGCAAAAATTACCTTGTTATAGTGGCATGTCTTCTGGCGGAGTGTTGCTGCAGCATTATTTGTGCCTGGTCTTGCAGGCCTTGTACGTAGCCTCCATTCTGCAAACCTTCAACCTCTGGTCGGAACAAACAGATGGCTTTTAAACAGGCTAGCTCTCCTTGGTCCAAAGAGTGGTGTTTAAACTGGTGATACATATCTTCCACCGCCTTGTCTGTCTCTGTCACTCCTGCTATCAGTGGAAATTTTTCTGCCCCTGCTCCAATGGTCCATTGAAAAGCGCTGAGAAAGAATAAATCTTGCCATGCAGCTTCCAACAAATTCAATTGGTCACTCATGCTCAGCGAGGAAAATGACGGCATGGTCTTGGCCCATTTGACAGCCATGTAAAGCAGTCGACCGGGCAGATCTTCTAAAACTTTTTTAGATTTTAATAAAATAATAAAATTTTACTTTTTCGGGTGTATATCTTTTATTAAGGTTATTCGAAATTTTTATGGTCAACAAAACCACTGGGGCTATTTTTAAGATTTAAAATATGTTAAATACCCTGTACCTTCCTAACATAACCTATAAATAAGTCCTGCTAATTTTGATGTATTTAGATGAAAGCGATAAAAATTTAGGAATCCCCAGAAGGTCCTCTCTCTTTTTCAATAAAAATAAAATCGACCTGGAAAAGAAGGGCTTGTCCCCAACAAGAGAGAGGAGTTAAACAGATGGCTGGCTGGAGCATTGGAGGAGTGGTCGGCCAAGTGATCTAAGGCTGACGACAGGTTTTGAGGGGGCACAACACCGCCTTGGGTTAACAGGGAGCTCTGATTGCTGGTGGTGTGGATTAGGTGGAGGGTCGACGCAAGACTGCTCTCAGGAAACAGGTTAGAATGGGTGTAGAAGTCAGAGTGCGGTGAAGAGTTGGGAATGGTGGCTGTGTTCCTCGGCTGACGCTCGTTTTGTACAGCTAGAATGGGAAGTTTTTAGGAACAGATTTTGATAGAATATTTTTGAAAAATCTATAATCAAGTATAATCACGTGATTAGGTGATCACCTAAAGGTTTAATTTTAGCATCAAAGAGCACTTTAAGAGCACTTGTTTACTTGGAGGGGGCGTCGGTGGTGTTGTCTTTTTCCGGCAGTGCATGTTTTAATAGCTCTATTTAACGATTTCCTTCTTAAGCAGTTATCTAGTCCTAATTACTTACGAGAAACACGATTTTGACTCGGCTCTGTAAAAATAGCAGTAAATTATCCCTAAAAATAATCCCTTTGGAAACTGCATACTCCAAACTGCAGCCCATGAGTTTTTGTTATAGGAAATATTATATTGAGAGCAGGCAGATAGAACGTCATTTATTATGCATTTTTTTAGAAAATACAATAGAGATAGGCTATAACTGCAGTATTAAAATAAAAAACGGCAAGAAATTAATGAAATATACCTAAATCATAGTGGAGAAAAGGTGTCTTATCTTGTGTTTCCTTGCTGCTTTCCGGCCAATCATCATTTTTTCTCCTCTGTTGACTGCTCTGATGTCCTTATTGCCGTGTCGAGTCAGAGGCTTGCTTAGAGTCTCCTTTGCCAGCATTATGAGAAGGATTTCACAGGGAAAGGCTGGATCCAGAATCCTTCTGACCGGTGTGGCACTAGTACTTTTAGCTTCTGAAATTGCATTGAATATTGATCTTTGGACCTAAACAATAGACTCACACAATATTTAACAGGAAAAAATATATTAAGAAAAAATACCTCAATGAGAACTGTATCTAGAAGATTGTCACAAAGCTTATCCACTTCGACCAGGTAATCTTGACTTGTGAAATCTTCGCCTTTGCACTCCCATGTCGGGATGTCACCATGCCCGTCTATTCTCCGCCAAAATTTGGACTAGATAAAGGCGGACTGGATAAAATAGTGCATTTATAACCTGGCCCGGATAAAGGATAGGAACCCATCTTTTATTGTAAAATTGACAATGCAAACACCTGAAAACGCAAATAAGGACATCTAATGGATGCTAATGTGCAAAAAATTTCAAAAAATGGACATTGTCGTGCGTTTTTTTTAAATAATTTGTGGCGCGACAAATTCTATACGACATTGTCCATTATTTTCTTGGCCAATATGGCGCGACATTTTCTTTTTTAATGGACAATGTCCGGGACGCGGACTTCGGTCGCCAGCACGTCGAGAAATTTACTATTACAGAAAAGTTAGAGAAGTCTTATTTTATTCTGAAAGCCGAGCCAATTTACAAACAAAGTCTTCCAGATTGCCTAAAAAGTCTGTCTTATTAAGGCTCACGAAAATGGTATTTTGGATAAAAAACAAAATTTCTTGTGTCTGTTCTCTACTTTTTTATGTGTAGATATAAAAAATGCAGAGAACTACTTTCTAAAGAGTATTTTAAAGAGATAATAGTTTATTTAAGCTAACAAACCGTCTTTATTCATCCCTTTGGCCAAGCATTTCTTGAGTCGACAAGCCTGGCATTGGTTCCCTAAACCATCAATAGTGACACTTTCTAGTACTCCGGCTGGAACTTACGGTGTGCTTTGTCCACTACACAAGCGCCGGTGCCTGCTTGGCAACGATAGATCAGTCTTCTTCGAACACTTCTCTTAAAAAAGCCGGAACATCCATTGCATGCCAAAATACCTAAAATCAAAAGTGAGCGTCAAATTTCTATAATATTCAAGGCTGATAGTTTAAGGTAGATTCACTGATTATCATCTTTTTTTATCTCAAACATTTCATCTCGTTGAATAATGACTACTAAATATGTAACTTAGATTTGGGATTATATTTTGAGAGTTATCTGTCAATAAGCTGAAATGATTGAGATAGGCAAAGGACAAGAGAAATATGATAGTCAGTAAAAAAGACTTGTAAAATGCCTCCAGCTCTGTTTTTAAAAGAATTACCATAGTGTTTTCCGCTGCTTACATCCGAGCACACAGCACAAAACAAGGAAGAGGAGGAGGAACTGGCCGAATTGGCCTGGGGGCTAGCCCCCGCATTTAGTGGGGAGGGGCAGGGGGAGCTACCCTCTGCAGCACATGCCTGCTGCAACAGGTTGAACGTGTTGACAGAGACTGCCATAGCTGCTGCAGCTGCAGCAATGCTACTACTACTACTACACCCATTATTGCAGCCTTTATCTAGTTTAATGTGGTTGCTGTGGATGAAGGGGTTGGCAGGGGGTTCGTCAAAGTTGAATCTAAAATTAAATATAATAGAAAGTTGCCCTGGCGAGACATGTATTGAGACCAAATGAGCAAAAGATGTGAGACTTTTAATCTTTGTTATGAGTGATTGTAAGCTTAAATAGTGACTGTGGTGACAACGGGCCATGAAAAGATGCGTGTAATTGTTCGCCTCACTGCCACTACAGACGGAAAGAAGATGCTTTCATACGTTCTCTTCAATCGCAAATGTCCTATCCCAAAGGTTATGGAAGAGTTCAAGGAAAAGCTCATCATCAAGTGGCAACTGCCTTCAAATAAAGTGGATATGTATACCTTTTTCGAAAAATGAGAAGGCAGCAGAAAGCAAGCTATGGCCGCAAAGACTTCGAGGACGGTGGAATTGAAGAGGAGGAAGAAACAAACTTGGAAAATGTTTACGATTTGTTGTTTGAGCATTAAATGTCTTTGATTTCATTTGAAATAAATGCCCTTCGCTACCCAGACATAGGAAATTTTCTTGAATCGGGGTGTATTTTTACATAGGCTTATATTTTGCAACCCTCTCGGGGACATGGGCTTATATTAAAAGGTGGGTTTTAATTAGAAAATTTACGGTGTTTTTGAAGAACTATTGCCACCGCTAGCAATGAGATTTACCTAAGTTTTTCGTTCCTCTACCACCTTTATGGCCCTAATGTGGTACCGATCGTTTGCCTTGGTCCCCAAAGCTTTGCTTTTTTAGATTTTATTGAATTTATATGCTTTAATACCCCCTTGTGCTCATTGACATCGGCCGGAATTAAGCAGATGCATATAAATTTCATAAGTTTTCCAAAGTAACCGAGTGAAGACGAATCTCATTTTATTTATTATTTCGATAATTTTTAACTTCAAGTCCTTGCTTGTTTCAACTTGATTTGTTTCAAAGTTGCTTGCTCCAACATGTCCAGCTGGATCTCACAAGAATTTATAATTTAGCTAAATAGATCAACAAACCATGCCACAGTCAAATCTCGGATTAACGTAACTTCAAGGGACCTCAAAATAGGTTACGTTAATGTGAAATTACGTTAATGCGAGCGTTGTTAATTCTTCCCATGCTCACTTTACTTTAAACAGAGGTTTTCATCAAAATAACATGTTTTATTGATCTGGGGTTTCGATTTATATAAAACCACGCCTAGATTTTATAATACGCCCCTATATTTGAATTCCCGCCGGGACCACAAAGATTTAAATACTTAAAATTTTATATTTTGAATTTTTGGCATTTTTTGAAGTTTTTAAATTGTTTAAAAAACGAAAATTTTATTAAATTTTCCTGTCGAGGGAATTTTTTGTTTGAAAATACGTTAATGAGAGGGTCTTCTAAAGAACGCGGTCGGCCTGAGAGTTAGGTTAATTCGGGGTTTACATTAATTTAAAGTTAGGTTAATCCAGGATTTGACTGTACCTTACCCAAAATGACGTGCGAAAAATTCTTTGAAGACATCAAAACACAGATTTCTCCTAGTAAAACATCTCAAACCGGAACACCATGTTTCAACTAAAAGAGCGCCACCTATGTTAGATCAGCAGCCTCTAATAGAGCGCCACCCTGGAAGGTCATCGAAAAACACTATGCGCTCTATTAGATCAAATACGGTATCTACCCTTCTTCCAAGTTCGTCTCCATCTGGACCACCCGAGATTTCATGGGTTTAGCCAATCAAGTCAGAGAAAAATGCTGGCCTGCCTAAAGTGATGAGCTGAGCAAGCTTTAAAGGGATTAAAATATGGATTCTTCTTTACGTTATAATATAGGGTAGGTACTCCCTCGAGGAGGGTACCTGCTGGACTACCTGAGGTTTTAGGAATCATGACAAATGGTCAAGATACCTTGCTCACTCAGAATGATGTCAAACACGGTTCGAAGGGAATAAAATATCGATTCGACTCATCAAAAGCCTTGACTTTAGGGTAAATTCTCCCTAAAGGGAATGGCTAAATAGTCTTTTTGAGACCTCGCAGTCACACTTTTCCGCGTTATTGTGAACGCCACTTAAGAGAAAAGTGATAGATAAAAGAGAAACTGCCCCGCGTGCATTTAAATTTGGGCAAATCTCATTGCTATCAACGGCAAGGATCATTGAAAAGCAAAAATTAAAAAACTTACGTATGCTGAAGACGAGCCTGTTTGAGTGCGGGAGGGTCGTAGGCAGAAGCATTCATCATGGCACTAGCAGTCATTGCAGCCAGGCTTTGCATGTAGGCTGCAAATAGGGCAAATTTTCAAGTAAAAAAATTATCGAATCCATTATATAAATCCCTGCAAGCTATTTAGAAATTAATGTCATTTGTTTACTGCGTATTAAAAAGGCTTTAAAAAGTTTGGACGGCAAGAGAACAATTGACGTTTGCTCGTTCTAAAAAGAATATGGAAATTTTTATTTTCAATAACCCTTTAAGAATCAATTACAAAGAACAGTCGAATCTCGATTACCCGACACCTCGACATTCTCGCCGACACCTTTTGGCGGTCCCGAGTGGTGTCGGGTTATCGAAACTTGACTGTACAGCAAAGAAAACCTCTGGAGACATAGAAAAATATATATATGTGAAATGTAAAGTAATGTAGACTTAATTTCGGGTTTTTTTTTGCAAAATTAAACTCGTTAGAACATTGAAAGTCCAGCACTTTGTAAGTGCTTTTGTTATATAATCGTAAAAACCGGGTAATTTATACTTGAGATCTTTTTCAAATGAACATACATCGATGTGTAAATCGATCTAAATATCTCTAAAAACTCACGATAACTCAAAAAGGGTGCTGCAGACAGGAAAAGAGAAGAAGCATTGTAGGTTGCGTCCAGCGAGAGGTCTGCGGAATCATTCCTGTCTTCTGAGCCTTCTCGCTCCATGGATTCAGTTCCATTTTCCTGGTCTGCACCAACATCCACGCCAGCTGAAAGTTGTAGGAGCATTGTTTAGAAGCAAAATAGATAGAATTTGACTTTTGAATGAACAACCATCCCCTAAGTCTCTTTAATTACCCAAGAAGCTAGAAAATTGGTGATTTCCGACTTCCTCGCTTAAATTGGCCAAATCACAGAGGCACGCCTTCCCACTACTTGCATTTTGGCAGTCTAATCTGATGTCTTCTCAAAAGACCAGCAGTTGGTTTCCGTCTCAACAAATTATTTAGTTAGGTGGAGTCAGAGTTGGGTGTGGCCCAAGCGTGGGCAATTAAATGCTTAATGTGTAAAAATCACATATTACTTTATTGTTTTAAGCAAAAATATAAATATTTTTGGGTGACAAGGTTTCTTTTTCATTATATTTCCTTATTGGTTTTTTTAAAGTACGAAAACCCTCAAAAAACATTTAGAGCTACAAGAGCCCATACTGAAATTCGGAAGATCTCAACTCTAGAGCAGGCACTACAGGCAAATAAAAAATATTCTTTTTGATATTTTAAAATACCGAAATTTTTCCGAATTTCGGTATCCGTCTCGATAATTTAGAAATGGGCCAGTTGGGATTTCGGATTCCTGAAAATTGTTTAAACATTTCGAACTAGGGTACATGGGGCCTGAGTGTTATGCTTATAAGAAAATGCTGCGCGTATAGACCTGAGCCTAGGGGAGGCATAACGGTCTCCAAAATATTTTAATTAACAAATTGTGAAAGTCTATAAAGAATTTACATCTTAGCTTTTTGTGCTTTTCCATTATTATCTCAGAATGATAGTCAGTAAAGCGTATTATATTTTACTATACGTTGTTTTTTTAGGTATGAGGGCAATTATGTGGGAGTGGTAAATATGGGTGCAATAGTACGGGTAGTACGGGTGGGTGTTGCACGCTTCGATCGCAAAAACAGCAAAATGCTCGCTGATTGCAATGGGTTGCTTTCCATAGGGACCAAGATTCTTTTATCAATTTCAGCAACTTCCGTCAGCAGCAAGAGAGTTTTCTCAACTGCGGAACTCCTGTTGTCTAATACGCTTAGAAACTGGTGGCACTTGGTTAAACGTTCACAAAGCGCTCATAAAGCATCATTTTAGGCTTCGCGGCAAAACTGCTGGGATAGCGATACTTACCAAAGCCAATCTTAAGAAGTTACAACTGGCGCCTTCAATAGAAACAGACGCCGAAGAACCTAAGGAAGAAAAAGAAGAGGATGATGAGGAAAATAGTGTTATTTCATTAGTTTCAGCACCGAATAACAAACTCTCGGAAAATACCAATTTTTCTTTGAACCATTTAGATGCCAATAACCGGGCAGCCGGTTGAGTACCTGCCCGGGTAAAGTGCTACCGACTCGGTGAACCGGATGGGAGAAAAACCGGGTACCCGGGAACCGGGTAAAGTCAAATTACCCGCCCGTGGACCAGCCTAGTTTTTAGCGCATAAGGATTACCTAAAAGATGCTAAAACCTGATTTTGAAAAAAAATCGCTGGAGGTATACGTTACTTTTGGCTAAGCGGGCACCCGATTTTCCACACGACAAATCCAAAAAAATACTCTCTAATGGCTTAGAAAATCGTCTAAACTTTTTTGCTTTTTTGCAATTTGTATTTTTGGAATTTTCCTGTTTTGTCGAGGATATTATTTGTTTGGGCATTCAAACAATACTTCATTTCACTAACTAGCATAAGCGTGCCACTTCAAAGCGTTGGCCCTTGCTTTTTAAAGTAAAACATAGACGTAATGCAAATCCTAATCAATATAAGCTTTGTTAAAAATATGTTTAACAGCGTCTTTAAGCACTTGCTGTGAATGTAAGTGGAAAGTGTGTTCAGGGTGATCCTGTCTTTTTTCGAAGATATTTTTAGTCATTAATTTTTTGTTAAAGAGTTGCTCCAAACATACTGTGTTGTAGCCCTGCTCTTCCTCTTTCATTTGGTATACAGTCAAGTCTGTCTACTATGCCACCCGTCGGGACCGAGTAAAAGTGGCATAGTAGAGAGGGTGGCATAGTACAGAGGGTTTAGTGGTATACTGTAGTGG
>JAKMXJ010047186.1:0-11685 GCA_029339935.1 Anguina tritici
TCTGAGCTACAAGACCATATGTTTGGAATAATTTTGCAAAATAAAAATTATTACTAAAAAGATTAAAAACTGGGCAAGGACTTTTGTTACACCAGTTAGTATTAAATACTGTAGAACGCCGCTAACCCGTCACCTCAATAAATCATCACCCAAGAAAATCAACCTCGATAAAAGTTTTGAGTAATAGCCGAGAGGAAGACAGAAGGAGAGAGCAGTAGAGGGGATAGCAAGAGAGAGACACACACGAATAGCTTATTTCTTTATTCCACACAAGATTAACTTGAATACATACTTTCACCCCACAACCTCCTCTTTTAGATAAAATGGGGAATGCTTACAAGCAAATTTACTGGATAGGCGGTCCTTTCTTGTAGCTCTTCTTTCCATGAAATTGCAGCAGGATTCTTGGCCTTTTTCTTCTTTAAGATCGACGGACTAGCTGAGGAAGAGAGCGGGACAATGGCGACCGAGGAGGGGTGGACTTCGGCTTCATCGCACTCCGGCGCTTCTGGAGGAGCTGTCACCACTTGTGCTGTTGCATTTGGCAGGTTCAATGTTTCGGATCGATATCGCAGAATATCGATTGACGCTTCTTCTTCAGCGGGCACGGAACTTGGCAGCAGGTGATTTACGTGTAAATCTTCCAGACGGCAATCGCACAGCTATGACCATACCACAGCGATTAATGACGGTTTTTTGATCCAATGGTTTTGCGGCTGACGAAAAGATGACACATTACTGAGTCACCCACATTGGATATACTATGCTTGCCTCCATGGCGACGATTGAATTGCTTTTACATTTGACAATTTCGAGTTGAAGTTTCCAGAACAGTTGGAAGGAGAAGATCCAGCTTTCAACGAAGCTTGCGGCCAAGGAAGGCTTCGGCAGGAGTCACACCATTTGGAGCAAAAGAGCAGCGTTGTGCTGATGCAGGCATTATCAAATGCGGCAACATTCTGGAGAAATTCATATACAAAACCGTGAAAACAATACTAGATTGAAGAAACTAACTGATATTTTCCTGTCTAAGGTTTGATTGGTGTAGGTATGCGACGTCAGAAATACAAGTTAAAAATTGTGAATAGGCCTGAACAAACCATGGCAGGATTGTGGTATATGGTTCTTGCCAAAAATCGCTCTAAATCATCTTTTTCAGCATTTTAGCGGCTAATGCACGCTGAAAAGGTGTTTTTAGGTGGAGGTCGACACTTTTCAACAAAAATTTTTTTGCCAAATTTTGACTTTTCGCCTTGGTCCCCCAAGGCAACCTTATATTGGGGTATTCTACCACGTTCAGGAGCTGGGCAAAAAGAGCTTCTTTATGCATTTTTGATCATGAGTCTTACTCGGAATCATGTCTAAGCATATCTGTGCACTCTCAAGCCTCCTGCGCCCCTTTGGGGGCTTGGAGTTGAGATGCGCACATACCTGAGACATAAATCATTCGGAAATGACTCTAGAATGCACACCAAAATTTCTTTATGCGGTAGGCCCCAGTTAGCAAAACTATGTTCTGATCCCATCTTTTTAGCCTCTTTTTATTATTGTTATATTCCACAATAAGGTAGTAACACAATAATAGTTCACAATAAAAACACAATAAAAATATGGTAAAATACCTATGTATGAGGTGGTTGCTTTGGAGAACCAAGGCGAAAGGTCAAAAATTAGTCAAAAAAATTTTTTGCTGAAAAGTGTCGTCCGCCACCTAAAAACATGTTTAAGCATGTATTAGTCGCTCAAATGATGAAAAAAGAAAATTTTAGAGCGATTTTGGGCGAGAACCATATACCACAATTTAGCCTGAATTATCAATATAGTCGTTATATGGATTTATAACCTCGATAAGCCGTCACCTCGCAAACGCGTCACTCCAGGGCCGGTGCCCAGGGATGATGAGTTAGCGAGTTTCGACTGTACTTTGATATTTTTACTAGATACTAAGATGGTTGGCTGTCGGTTAAATTGGCCTTATCCGGTTAACTGGGTTTTGGCATAACCGGTTTTGACTTCCAGTTGATTTACATATATTTTGTCTTTATTTCCTGGAACATTACTCTGGTTATGATATGAATTTATAATATAAAACCCGTTCCCAGCTATCCGGCTTTCGGTTTCGGGTTTTTCAGTTTTACTTTACCTCGTTTTTGGTTCCAAATAATTGGACCAAAATCATCCAGATTCGGTTAACCGACCAGGTCAGTTAAGCGAACTCCAACCACCCTACTAAATACACTGAAAAAACTGTAAAAGATTGAAACGAAATATTCTTTTAACACCTTTTCAACGCTATAACGCCTACTACACCATCACGTAATCGTTTTTTAAATGATTCTAACCACTCCTTGGTAACTTTTATGTATTAAGAACATTTTTAGTTGTTCTCTGACGTTTTCGTATCTTAGCCCCAAATTTAAATTTTAAAATAAATTGAAATTCTTCGCAGTATATTGAGTAATTTGGCTATCAAAATCAATAGCAACCAATCTTCCGGCCTATGATAAAGCGGAGTTTCTCCTTGGCCCTCCAAGATAATTTTTTATTGTTATTGGGTATTTTTCGTATTTTGCTGTCCTTTGTATTTATTTTGGCCTTTGATCCATTGCAGTCAGGGAGCAATGTGTTGTCTTTGATTAAAAAGCGACCAAAGTACATGCGTGACCACACACATGCCAACAAAAGTTCTAATAAATGTGTGTATGGGTGTATGTATGTGTACGGGTATGCGTTGGTCGCAAAGATACCAAACAGAGCAAAGTGTCTCTTGATAAAACATAGTAAATAAATGGGAACAAATAAGGTGCTCGAAAATACACAAAAGAATAAAAAATTATTCTTAAAAAAATCAGCTCGGGCGACCAAGGTAAAAAACCCATTTGGTGCGATAAGGGATAATATATTTCTTAATAAAATATCAGATTCATTATATTTTAGTGAAACTTTGGTCCATCCTGTAGATCTCGGTTTTTTCACAATGCAGATGACAAATCTGATGTTGATGACTCTAGTCTACTTTTTAATTTTAGGTATATGTTGTCAATGTCAGATTTACCAACCGCCTTGTGAAAAACCAAATCTAACCGGTGAAAAGAATTTTGGAGATTTTTTTTGGACTAATTTTTAGCAATAGAATTTATTCCCTAAAATTAAAATCGATCCTCGCTAACCCGTCACCTCTGGGGACTACGGGGTGACTAACGGGATGGGCGGTTAATGAGGTGACCAAACCAAATATACCTTGGAATAATGGGTTAGCGAGCTTCTACTGTATTAGAAAAGTATGCTTTTATAGCTCTTTTATCCCTCTTTCCATTGTTATATAACACTTGGCTTAGTTAGATTACGTTGGTCACCATCTATCTCCAAATGCTTATAAAGCCATTCGGAGCATCTTAGCAACAAGTTTTTGTGCAGATCAAGAGCTACAAAAACAAGCTACTAAGCCTAAAGATGAATAAAAATAAATAAATGAAAAAATATGGATTTTTGGGCTAAATCGCTTTATTTCAAGAAGCCATAGGTCAATAATCTGATATACCAAAAATGTGCTGTCATATAGGTTTTGTAGCTTCTTATCTCCGCTACAACATGGTACTAAGTTGCTACTGGAAAACTTATGATCCAGTTGAATTTTAGACCAATTAAAGTAGTGAAGGGGCCTGCCAACTTCTTCAAAAAATGACCTCAAAAGTGTTTGGAGATAGATGGTGACCAACCTGGGAGAATTAAACATTTGAAAAAGAAAGAAGAGGGCTTTAAAACCACCACTAATATTTTTAGGGAATATATTTTATTGTTGAAATTTAGCTAAAAAATTACTGCGAGATTTTTTTGTCACCTGTTAGCACATCGATCAGTTTGAAATGTGCTCAATTAGAATCTGCTCAGTCTATCATTATCCTAAAACTCAATCTTCACACACATCTTATCTCTCGTTTCCACACCATTCTTTTTTACACAAAACATGCAAATGAAGCGCACTGTGAAATGCAGCCAAATCATTTTGCAAAACCTCTATCAACTAAAACCTCTGTCAACAACACTTTTTTTTGTTATTCTTCAGAGACTTCTTTGTAGAATTATTAACATTTAGCAGGCAATAATAATTGTTGGAATTCACGCTCATTTCACAAGTACTCCTCCCTTTCTTTGTCGTAACACTTTCTTTGCAAAAAAAACAAAAATATGAGGTGGTTTTTGCTCCAAAAACTTTGTACTATTTCTTGTGTAAACAGGTAAAATATATATTTTAAGCAATATATTTTTTAAATGGTTATGTTTAGCTATATGCCCAGCACTCGATTTCCCTTGACCTCCATAGACGCACATTTTTTAAATCATTCACTTCTGCATTTTTAATTACTCACCTGTTTTAGTATTCTGCGTTTTTTTCTTTTTTGTGGTCTTTTTTGTCGTCCTTTTCGCCTCACCTGGTTTTATCTCTACAGCTCTATATTTCTTTTTTTAGATGGCTCTGACATGCGACGGGCACACTTAGCATGCACGGTGCACGCTGACTCAGATAGATCGGATTTCCAAAAGAAATGACGTGCTATCTTTTCTGGAAACTCACGAAGTTGCTCGATTTCGAAGTGCAACAAGAATAAGATGACGTTGGATGAGCGGGCTAATGGGCTTTTTTAATCCTTTCATTTGTAGTTCCTTGAATTGATGGTCATCTTTCAGCCATCTTTGATATTGTTGCGGAAAAGAGGTTAAGGTTAATTGAGTGCTTTGGGGTATGGTTAAATTCTTCCAAGTATGTTTGTGTTTGCATCTCATCCCTAATCCCCTTTTCAAGTCCTCTATGAAGAGTACAGAAAACTTAAAGGGTTAGAGATGCGCACACAAACTTACCTGCAGGATGTATGATTTATCAAATTCCAGTCAGAAAAAAGTGACAAGTCGCCTATAAATACTAACAAGGACCTTGTAATTTTGAGAAGTGTTAGTGGAAAATTTTTGGGGAAGAATTAAGAATAGTTTGAAATTTAATTTTCGCCTGTGTCGGCCAGTTGTCCCGGCCAGTTTTAAATTATTTTTGGCTATTTTATTCAAAATTTTAGATTTTCTATGAAACTTTTTGCTTTTAAAAGGGGTTAAAATGCTTAATGATTTTCAACTCAAGATATAACGGCATTTCGATGCAATGGCACTCTCGATAAAACGACAACTGAAATCTGACGGACTTGTTCATGCGTTATACAAAATAAGAAAAAGAGTATAACCTCGATATAACAATACCCCCGATATTTAATGGCACCCTGAGGGTGGTCCCGAGAGGTGTCGTTGCATTGAGGGTTGGATTTACTGAATATTTGTCTTTCTGACTCTTCAACACTATTTTTCCTGCAAAAACTAAGATTCTCAACTTTTGTGCTCAAAATGCATTCTCCAGTTTGCATGCTTATCATTTGCACTACTTCAATATTTACACGACTTCTTATTCTGCAGACAAATGCCTAACATGCTAAAGAAACTTTTTTAATACCACTGCAAAACACAATGTATTAGCAAGCATAAAGCAAGCAAAAAAGCAGAAAAGTCACTCAGTTCCACTTTTCCGCTTCCTTCTTGCCTTGATAACAACACAATCAACCAGTGAAAGCATGCTCAAAAAGCTTGTAAAAGCAACTCGAAAACTAGTGCATAAGTACAACGTCACAGCTTTCTGCGTGAAGCCGTGCCTGTGAGTAACAGCCTGTCTTACTCTCTTTCTATTATCCCATGGCCAGCTTCTTCCCATTAAAAATACTGGCCTGTTTTCAAGGCATCTCTCTCTGGCTGCATCACACTAGTGCTTTGGTGTGCACACAAACACACACAGCTCAGCCAAAAAGAAGCAGAAGAAAAAGAGGGGGTGCTGAAATGCACGTGGATGGCAACTCTTCTACTGTTGACGACAATAGAGGAGACCAGCCTTGCTCCTCTCCTTTACTCCTCACCAACAAGAGGAAAAGGAAATAAGCACTCCCAACGTCTGATGTTTTTCCTTTTCTCCGCTTCCCAAATAAATGTCAAGTTGGTACAGGGTGTTGAAGAAAAAGGTTAAATTGATTTTAAGACAAAAATTTTTGGGTAACTTTTCCCTTTTTGGTACTTTTCATTCTTTATTTGAGTTTTATTTATGTTGTTCCCGTGAAGAGCAGCTTGTCTAGTTTTCTTTTTTCATTAGATTTTTTTCTATATTTTGACATTAGACTTGTCTTTTACGTTTAGATGTCGCGCTTTGAGCCTCTGCACTGGCATTGGAATTACTTTGGACACGCGGAACAAAAGATTGGCAGTAGAAAGTCAGTCATGGTCGGCTACTGTAAATTCTGCAATACTCACTACAAGTTGGATGCTCAGCGTATGAAAAATCATCGGAATGTTTTTTTCAAGCATAACCTTCTTCTGGGATATGCGGGGATTTTGAAAGCAAACAAGGAACCAGAATGCTCAGAGCAAAACTCGGAAATGTCCTTGGAGGAAAAATTTTGTGGATCACGAATTGTTTTTGGACGGCGTCAATAGTCAAATATTTAGTCGATATGCTGGAGAAATATATTTCTTTGGTGTCAATAAAAGTAATAGGAAAAATTTGAGGTTAGTTTTTGTACTGAATGAGACCTTAGTATTTCCCTGGTTTCGGGGGATTCCGAGGATTTCCCTGGGGAATACTCGATATGTTTGGAAATTCAGCAACCCTAGGTCGTAAAAAATAAAAAATCACAATTTGTGGCGGGCCGGATTAAATATAATTTTTACTGGCTTTTGACCTAAATAGCCGTGACCGGAGCTGGGAATCAACAACTATACATATAAAACTAAAAACCGTTTACTAAATCTCAGGATAAGAAATCATTAAAACATCTGAACTCAATAATTAAAAATAGTTTTTTTCCACATTAAAATGTGGTAATCTGTTTCGCACACCCTGTATGTAAAGGAGAGAAGAGGGATCTCTTCTTTCAACACACACACAGAGTGCAATTCTCTGCTTCTCTAGGGTTCGCCTGCTCCCTGTTGAAGAAGGAAAGGAGAGGACTTTGAACAAGTGTCTTGTGATGTAGGGGGCTATCCCATTCACATGGCTGTACTATTGGAATAGAAGGGGCGGCAACTCCCGCTCTCCTATTATAGAGGAGGGGAAGCCCGCCTCCTCCTGTCAGCCGTGCTCATTCTCCTGGTGTGTGTGCTTGCTCTCAATTTTCCTCTGTTGGGTTCGCAGAGCATGTGTGTGTATGTGTATTTTATTTTGGGTTGTCTAGCAGAATTTTCGAATTGGCTGGAGATTTTCTCCTCTTTCCTTTCCCTTCCTTTAGCTCTTACTGCTGGCTCAGCATTGCTTCAAAGAATGGGAGCAAAGTCTGCTTGGCTATATAGCAGAGTCATCTTTTGTTGTTATTATTTGGTTTATATTTACTGCATTGCACGCTTTTTTACCCATATTGAACGTTAATTTTTATAATTTTTTAGCTCCAATTCTCTTGATATTCTCTAAACTACCTGTTTTATCGGTCCAAATAACCTAAAATGATCAGCCCATCCAATTTGAGTATTGACCAGTTGCTGCGAGCAGCCCAACTCCTTGACCAACAGCAGTCACAAGCGGCCGCTGCTGCCTTGCAGATGGGAATTATGGGCTCCGGTCAAATGCAGCCGATACAGTTCTGCAAACTCGGAGGTAACTAATATTTCTCTATTTTTTACACAATATTCTGCTTGCACCCACGGCTCAGTGGTCGAGCTCTCATTTTTGGGTCACGCAATCATTCAAGTTGACATTCAAGCTCACGTAAACATTCAGGTTCCACCTTAAACACACTTGATTTTCAGAAGACTACCAAGAACGACTAGTGGCGTCCAAAATACGTTCTGCTATCATGGAAAACCCTCTGCAAGCCGGCTCTACAGGCAGCAGTCGTCGAAGCTCACCTATCTCTGGCATGTTCTCGAACTGCTCCTCCGCCCAAAGTGCTTCCCCACCCAACTCCCCTTCCACCATTCTAATCAGTAGTATGCCGATGCAAGTTGCTTCTTCCTCCTCTTTCAACACCTCAGTCAACAGCTCCGAGGTTCTAGCCTCCAATTATGGCAATGGTAACAGTTCTCCCCACTCCACTGCTTCAATGAGCACTCGTCAAAGCAGGTAAATATTTATCATTTTTAACACAAAGAATGCCAAAATTGTACTGCATTTTGATGATATTTTACTCTCGATTATCTTATAGTATTTATAAGCGTTATAGTTGTCTTTTTCTGCGCACGAGTTTAATTCCTTTTGTAGAAATGTAAAATCAAAGTCACTCTGCAAAACTAGGAATTCTTTTTTAAGAGCATTAGATGACATTTTTTACTTGCTAACTTACTAAAAAAAGAATTTGTAGTAGTGCTTTGGTTCTTTTCTGGGTGTGTGGATTTAAGCACAAAGCACTCCTTCAGCCACAGCCATTCGTCCTTTCTGCCATCATTTGGCTGCTGCTCTTTCGTCCTCTTTTGCACACCCACATCTGCATGGTGGAGACCTTTTCCTATTTCTCTGCACACGCATATGCACAGTATACTGAGTTGTTATGTTTGTTGTGAGTGGAGCAAGGGTAGTGATAGGAAGGAGAGAGAATCTACTTTAGCATTGGAAGTGGGAGACACGTGGACAGCACATGTGCTGATTGGGCAGTCACGTGAAGAGAGCGAATGGATGACTGGTGGTGGAGGGTTCTTTGAGCTGGGGCCGGGTATACCAGGGTAGACACAAGCGAAAGGAGTGGTAGTCACGCTCTCTCAATGGGTGGGAAGGACTTCTTCACCACGGAAACACACATTCCTCTCTGTTTCATCTACTGTTGTTTGGGTGGTTGAGCCTGCAATTGAAGTGGAGAAGGGCAGGGAGAAGAGACTTTTGCCAGTACGCAGTTGTTAGGAAGATAACCTTTCCAGACGAGGGGTGAGAGTACATTGCACCAAATGCCTGAGTGTGGCATTTTGGAGTGTGTATAATAGATTAATCCATTATACACCAGAAAAAATCCCATTTAGAAAATAAAAAACTAGATTATAATTATATTTAATAAATAATAATACTAATTTTATTGGTTCACATCTCAAGTGATTAAGTATAGTTTTTGACGCGAATATACCGGTGTTTTATTCCCACAGTGTTGCATTTTCCATAGTCTAAGGGAAAGGCATTAGGTTTCTGACCAATTTGATACACAGGAGATCAATGAATCCTCCCAACACGCCCTCTTATTTCAGTCAAAAATTTTAAAATCTAGTATAAAGCTCTTATATGAGTCAGCTCTAGATAAAAATATCTAAATGTGTGTTTTGTCTTGTTTCGTGCAGCTTTTTTTCGGCTCACCCCGTAACAGTCTATCTGTATAGTAAAAGGACAGTTCTTGATCATTTTTAAACGGACAGTTCACAATGTACAGATCGTGGCGACTTTTTCAAGTGTTAAATATTTTTAATGCTTTTTAGCATTGACACGGTATTAGTGACATATTATACACACCGCGTTTTCAATAAATTTTAAATTACTCAAAAACCACTTTTTAGACCCAATCCAGTGTGAAAACTTAAAAAAACACATCAGAATTCAATTTTCGTGGTCAACATGTTATTTTCCTGATTGTTGGAAGAGTGAATATTTAGACTAAAATTTGCATGTTGGCCTAAATTATCCTCAAAACAAGGGTAGGCTGATCAATGTTAGCACCTTTTCACAAATTTAACTCGAGGAGCAAGGCAAAAAGTCAATTTTTGGTCAAAACAATTTCCCAAAAATGCGACTTTTTCTAGGCAAGTGTATTAAAAGCCTTTTTGTATGGCTTATAGTAGGGTTATCATTTAGTTTGAATTTTTATTTTGAACAATTTAAAATTGTTTGCAAACACGGTGTGTATAACCCATAAGAACCAATATTTTCATCTAGAACGGGTTACCTAGAACTGACTGTACACCCTCTTATCCTTGACAGATCGGCTGTCATCATAGATTACTGGTGAAGAATTAGCTTACTTTACATTTACAACTGACTAATTGAGTTGCACGCCTAAGCACGCACATTTACTCAATAATTGCAATCCATTTCTTCGCTGTCATACAAACTACAATCGTCGTTCTTTGCTCCTGTCTGCATTGCCAACAAAGCAGAACTTAGTGCTTGGGTGCCCCACCCTTCAATCAAACCATCATGGTCTGTTGCATCGGACTTGTGACCACTAAAAATATGTTTGACTCATTAGGATGAGTAGTGTCTGTGACTATGCTCCTTCATTGTGTTGTTTGAACATCCGAGTCTTTCTACTCCTAATCAAAAACTCGCGCCTTCTCTGAAACATGAAAGAAGTGATAAACAAACAAACATGTGCAATCCACATGTCAACTTTTAATACCCCAAAAAATACCCCAAGTGGCAACACAATTTAGTGTTTAGAAAGAGTCCAAACGAGTGGAAGTAACTGGGAAACCTGGTGAAAGAAACTCATGTGAGCAGTTTATTTATGTGTGTGTAAGCAGTTAGACCTCTACAAACGTGACTGCAGTCAAACTTTCCTTCCCTTATTTCAATGAAATGTGGAAAAAAGATGGAAATAGGACAACATTTGGCAATAAAATGCGATCATTGCACTGTTTTTGCTAAAAAACGATTATCATTTTGTTGGTTGGTGAACCCTTTTTGATTGATAAGGGGCTATTAGTTGGGGTGTTGCCACTTGTTCCTGCTTTGTTTCTTAAGAAAAATAAGTTTACAAACTAGTATCTTGAGTGCAAAGGGTAAAAACATTAAAAATAACAACTTGCTCATGTTTTAATTTAGAGCGGCCCATAACGAGCTCGAGAAGAACCGCAGAGCCAACCTCCGTAGCTATTTGGACAATTTGAAGACTGTTTTGCCAGCTGACGTGGACTCCACACGAGACACCACTTTGTCCTTGCTGACTCGTGCCAGAAACTATATTAGAGTGAGTTTTTTTGTCGTGGATTTTATAACCAAAACCCGTGAGAATGACTGTGAATTGCCTGCTTTTTCGATAAAAAATATATTTTTGATAAAATTTTTTGTCCTGTTTCTGTGAGCAAAGAGGTTTCCGACATATTTTTACACCCTGAAATTCCGTTCCACTTTTTTGCCCAAAAAAGATGCTGTGCTCTTTTTCCACACCCTATTTACTGCATTTTCTGTGGTTGTTAGTGCTAATGTTGCTCAGCCAAACAATCTTGTGCTTTCAATTTCTTATTTCCTCCATTGGTTGTTTGGAATTCACGTGTTCCGGCCAGCCAGCAGCCAGTGTCTCCCCCTGGAAAGGGGAAAAAAACAAGTGGCCGATCTCTGTCTCAGTCAGTTGACAGGCAAGCATGCCTCGGGCCTGTCTTCCTATACACATAAATACTTAGAAAAAAAGGAGTAGGAGTTCCGTCTGCTGCTGTTTGCTACTAAAAATAAAGGAAGTGGCACATGCGAACATTGTTATTAATTGCAGAATAGCGGAGAAATGGCATTTTGCAAGGAGCTCTGCAAATAGAAATGTACTTTTTATCGAAAAGCAGTATAAATGGAGCTCTAAAAAAAAGACTTTTAAATAGTGATGACAAAATGCCACCTGGGCGAGTATCAGGTCAGGGTTTTTGAGCCAAAAAATTTCAGGGCTCCAGGTCAGGGTTTTCCGGTAAGGTTTTTAAAAAAAAACCCCC